>JAVYIG010005521.1:67085-135397 GCA_035222895.1 Strongylocentrotus droebachiensis
CATGAATATATGCAATTATAACACTTTTTGATGACATGCGTATACTAACTGTTATGTTACACCTTGCAAGTATATCCGATTTTGACGAAAATGGTATCAAAATGTGCGTAAGACTAGAGGAAAAAAAAACGTCATGAAACGACAATTCAAAATTCCAAGTGGTTGCGGCGCAATCTCCGAAAATGTGGGGGGGGGGCTCCAGCCCCCCCCCCCCCCCCACAGTAAAGTAAGGGTTAATGACAAGCCTTTCTTCTTTCATTTCCTAACCCCTCATCGAGACTCTCTGGAACCTTGCTATCTATTGAAAGAATAAATACCCAATTTGTGTTATGCTAATAGATATTATTGTCTTTGAGGTATTGATATTTGCCTATTAATTCTCATGAGACGTAGTGTTTCTAAATAAGGTTTGTTGAGTGTTTTGAAGACAAATATATTTAAAATTAATTTCAGATGTTAATAATTAAAACCATTAACCGGTCTTTGAAGAAGAAGAAAAAATACGTTGAGTTTGATGCATTAAGACCAACATTATTATCAACATTAAGATGTGATTTATTTACAATTTTCTTTCTCTTTTTTTACTATAGGATTTGGAATAGTTATGGCAGTCTTCTCCACACTGGTTACCCTCGCCAGATTTTTCCCAAAGTCCTTTATCTTCTCGAATTCACTAACCCAGTTTGGTGTCATATGTGGTGTCTTCACAGTACCCATTATTGTCGAGAGGTCGCTTGAAGCGTATGGCTATGACGGTGCCTGTCTCATCTTAGGTGGGATCTCACTTCATGCTGTGGTCTCTGCGATGATTCTTAGACCACCAAAGGACCTCCCTTCGAGTACAGAAGAAAATACGCAGCTTATGGATACACATTCATCAAGTGATAGCCATTCTATCATAGAGAACGAGAAGCATCAAGGAGGTGCAAATTGGGGAACTGAATCGGAAAATGATGGCCTCTCACGCTCAAACACGGAATACATGCAGGTTGTAGTGGACTTCTTAAATTCTCTTCCCTCAGTTGGAGAGTTGTTTAAATCTTTCATTCTGGTCGAAGAGCCATTATGTACAATAGTTATGCCTGCCGTCTTCTTGGCTAACTACGTATTTTATGCTTGGCTCTTATTCCTAGTCCCTCACGCAGAAGGTTTGGGAATAGATCCATCAAGAGCCGTACTTTTGTCTTCGATTGCAGGCATTGCTGGTACATTTGGAAGCATTGTCTTCCTGGTCCTCCTTCACTTTAACTACGACGCAACAATCATCATCATCTTCTGTTGCTTGGTGTCTGCCATCTCTTTCTTCTTGGACACACTCAGCTCGACGTTTATCTTCTTAGCAGTAATGGCAGGTGTCCAAGGGTTAGCCGTGTTCGTGCTTCGAACTATTACATCCGTGATGGCGAAGCTAGCAGTAAGAGATGCACAGAATATACCAAGTGCACTCTCCCTCTTTCTCTTCATCGAAGCAGTAGGTGTAGGAGCAGGAGATACAATATCAGGTATATATACATAGGTGGTACTGGGCCCTGTTTCATTAAACTTGATATCAATAACAAATTACAAGCTACTGTTATAAGCTACTGAAATCATGGCATGTGATTGGCTGAGAGCAAATTTGCCATAGAAATTTATATGAAACAGGCCCCTGGTATTGCATGGATTAATTATTGGTGATTAAATTTACTTATTTAAACAGGCACATAAAAGGTTTGTTCTGAAAGAGAGAGAGATAGAGAGAGAGAGAGAGAGAGAGATGGGATTCTCCTTTCCTTCTCCATAATTGTACTTTTCCTCTTTTAAAATGTCTGTCAGGGGCGAAACTTTTGTATTATGGTTTGTTTGGAAATATGCTTATCTCTCCTCCTCATAAACAATGTTTTATTGACGTCACTTAGTACATGACTGTCTCATGACCAAAATAATGAATCTTAAGATCCATTGTCCATAGTTTGTGTAACACATAATAGAACCGGGTTTAATCAGGGGCGTCAATCCTTTTTTAAATGTGGTGGGGGGCACAATGGAGTAAAATAGAATATGAAGCGGACAGGAGAAGGGGTTCCTGAGGGGGATTGAGGGGGATGGATGGGGATGTAGGCCCCTCAGAAGTCGAAAGAAAATTGAATTTTCAAACTCATTTGGCGCGATTTGGTGCATATTTTCTAGATATATTTTATTGGAAGTCATAGACTAGATTCCAATTGTTTGTTTTCCTGAAAGGGGAATATCTTATGTCACTATTACAAAGACTCAGAGACATATTTTCTATACAAGCTTTATTATTGTCATTATTATGTAAAATCATTCCATGGAGTATCTTGATAACACAGTTAGTTTTTAAATCAGATACTACATGTACCTGTCTTGTTATTCATTATCACTAACATAACGTTTTGGTACACAGTTTTGGTCGGTATATTTTAAGATATTTATTTCATCACTTTCGTCAAATATTGAGTGTCCATACATTGTGACACCTTTTAAGACAAAACAAAAAAGGCAACTTGTATTTATCATGGCTGGCAATTTGTAAAAAATGAAACTATATGAAATATTATATAAAGTAGAAATAAAATGGATGTAAGTGAGTAATAAAGTGACCATCTAGATAGTGAATATTATGATAACTCTGAAAAATCTCACAAGGTAACATTCCATTTACCATACCGGGGAGTATGATAACATTCCATTTATCATTAATAAATATTTACAAAATGCTAAGTCCACCTCATATTAACGATAAAGAAAAAACATCTTCAGTTTATACATCTTCACCTGAAATAGAAAGTTAGAGTATGACATATCTCTTGATTAGTGAATCATACATCTCAGTAAATCAAAATTGTACAACTCGGCGATAATCATGTTTTATATTTGAAATCTTGGAGTTTGTGGTAGACAATGTTTGACCAGAGTGGCTAGGAATAATATGGTTTAACAGCTGCTGAGCACCATTTTGTAGCAAGCTCAAAACATTTGATCAGAAATAGCTCGGAAGTTGCGGGCTATACGATTCGAGTTCAATAATATAGTTTGTCATGTTTGTTAGCAATCCTTACCATAACACCTGATTAAATTATGTTTTGAACAAACTGAATTCAAACTGAAAGTATATTTAAATGTAATCCCTTCATTAACGTATACTGATCATCATGTAATACTAGTAATAATCGATTTATTCATAACATCTGAGATTTCTTCTAACCAGTATATTACCGAACATGTTTGCTATAAAAACAAAAACACAGATAATACATCAAATAAATAAAGGCTTCTCTTAAAATGCAACTGCTTTGACCTATGGTAGTAACAACTCGAGATATTAATGCTGAATTTTAATTCAGATCATGTCTATCCTAAACTTCCAATGAAAATACAATTGCAAGTACTGACTATGCATTTCAAAATGTTTTTCTGTGTTATCCTTTTAATTTTTCAAATAAAATATACACAAAAAAATGTCAATGCATCACTGTATTGTTGACAGCCCAGGGTAAATAAAGTTCAATGAAAATGAACTCACAAATAATAAGCCGTGTTCATAACAAACAAATAATTACTAACTACTAAAATCTTTAAGTAAAAAGCATAAGCTAGATAAGTAAAATGTGTAGCTTAAGTAATTGCTAAAAATTGCATGCATAACTCTTTACTTTAAATATGATTACACCTGTTACTTGCCGCGGCCTAGCAAGTTCTCTAGTACTTACTTACAGCAGCAGCTCCAAAAATAGCGTGATGTTTGTGAAAATCTCAGCATCACAGAGTATATTTCAGGATTATTCATAAATGTCACATTCGGTTACTATTGTTACTCATATAAATTGTAGGCTAAATGGGAATATAAGATTTCAAAATATTGACTTTAAAGATGTGTTAATATAATATTGAAACAATCCCATTAACCCCATTATTAAATTAACAAAATGTTGGGTATACATTTGTTGGTTGTTGTTCTAAACAGATGCAAACTAAAATGGACATGCCATAACTTAATAAAAAAGGGTATTGCAATAGATCAAAACACTAGATACTGCTGAAATATCAATTTGGTTGATAAACATTCAAGCATTTACTAATCTAGAAGCATTTACTTAAATACAGTAGTAACTACTTTGGCTTTAACATGTTACCTTTTACTTGTGAATGTAATTGAGGACAAGCCAGCTTTAAATATTCAAGTTGAGAAGAGATGCGGCAAGTGAAACTTAAATCGTCGACAATATATTAAGCGAAGGTTGAGTTTTATTCTTCAGTTTTCAAGGAGAGCATGCATACGATCGCGTTGTTAACGGAAGATGATATCATTCACAAGGCGCGTAAAAATCCAAATCTGATCTCGGCAGCCGTCGCGACATTGCCGATTCAGCGATTGGTCGGTAGTTATAGCGACAATGAGGGCTTTTAATAAAGCCTGTATGGTCCAGCAGGGTCATTTTACCTTGAAAATTAAAATAACCGAAGGCCTGTAACTTTCTGGGGAGGCAAGGGGGGGGGGGGGGGGGGAGGCGTATCACGTTAACCATATCACTGGCCTATCAATGTTTCATATGATAATGATAAACTATAACATTCAGATTCTATTATTTTGACATGACTATGTAACTTAACTGTTCTTTTTATCTCATTTCGATCAGGGCACATATATGATGTCACATCTTCGATGCACACAGTCTTCATATCGTTTGGTATTGCTCTTGTTGTTGCGATGGTCAATCTTATCATCTTCGCCATCTTGGTTTGTTACAAGGCATCAGTAAAATCAGATTCCTAGGTGAAATACGGCCTTCATCTGAAATATTCCATATTGTATGTAATCTTTACAATAATAAAATATTGCAAGCAGATATGTCAAAGAAGATATTACAAATACAAACATTACTTTCAAAGACTTGATGCATGGCTGATCGTCAACGAAACGGAGTTCAGTCTTTTGTCAACTCTGTTTGTTGATACGGCAGGCAGCCAGTGAAAACGAACTCGTTTAATCTAATTATGAAAATGCAAGCATTACTTTAAACAAACAGAACTTTGTTATTCTTGCTCATTTTTCCCGATTGAGGTATCATGTGAAAGGGCAGAAATTGAACTTTCTGGAAATGTGATTTTAACTTTGAAATTCAGATACTGCCCGCCAAATTATTTTTTTGTTTCCTCTCTTCAAATTATTTGTAATCACTTATGCGTGAAATATAAACATAATATGAGTTGCATCAAATGAAAGGGGAGGATCTAAGCTTTACAAACATGTGTCATTTATTAATTATAATGGCAATTACGTTATGATAAAACATCAATAATTCTCGGTTACGTTTTTTCTGCGACGCATTGTATAGTGTTGATGTTCCATAATCCATAGAAATGTAGGACCATAATCTGTCTACAATGAAAACAAAAAGAAAAATAAGAGTCATCCAAATGTATCTCACCTTCACCTAAAATCAAGTGTAGGAAGGTTTTTGAAAAAATAGGATAAACCACTTATCACAAAGGGTTTGATATATATCTTTGATTGCTTTTAATTTAGTACTAATATTAAGTGTTGAACATGTATTTAGAAATCATAGGATCATTTTCATAGGTTGTATATTATGCCGTTGCCTTACCATTTCATAATCATCTTGTTTTTCATTCATTTCAGACAGTATATGATGTATTATAATATGCTGATTTTTGTATTTTCATCTCGACATCATTTGTAGATGCATACATACATATCTTTCATACTGCCATATGGAGAACACTGCTTATATTTTAGTATTTTGTTGATTTGATATCCGTTTTTAATGTTCATGACCTGTTTGCTAACTTTGCTTATCATATTCTGTCATATCATGTTTACAGCATTCTATGCTGATTTTGTTTTCTTCTGAACTGTATACACTGTTTGGAGATGTGATTTTCTCCAATGATATGGGTTATAGCGCCAGCTATGGGTATGATGTATGTAAAGAACACCAATCTGAAATGTTTTTGAGCCTCTAAATGAAAGACTTCGTTTATTCTTTTTCTCTCGAAGTGTGTTATCTATTGGAGGAAGTTATACAAAATGTACATGAAGATTTACCTGCCTATAAAGACTGATTTTGTTGTCTCCCTTGAGTGGCCTTTAAACACAGGTTTCACATAAATAACCTTTGTGGTATTGAAAACGATATCGTAATAGGGATATTCGTTATCAAATTAGTAATGTTTTGACATTACGTGATTAATACATT
The DNA here is from genome assembly GCA_035222895.1 of Strongylocentrotus droebachiensis. Classification (NCBI taxonomy): domain Eukaryota; kingdom Metazoa; phylum Echinodermata; class Echinoidea; order Camarodonta; family Strongylocentrotidae; genus Strongylocentrotus; species Strongylocentrotus droebachiensis. The sequence continues at coordinate 73,307 of JAVYIG010005521.1, forward strand.
CCTGTCGTTTCCTAGTTGCTTGTCGTATATTTGTAATACATAACATTAAAAGATAATATTAAAAAATGCATTCAATCTTTTCAGGAGTAACTTTTAGGAAAGCTTTAAGATACACATTTAAAAAAGGGCAGGAGAAAATTTGATCAAACAAAATTGGATAAACTATTAAAAAAAACTAGAAATACGTTACAGTCTCATGCCAGATTTGCCAGTTCACATTTTACCCACACTTTTAAGAACGTCTTTTTTAAAGTTTCAATATTAACAATTTCCTTCAGTGTTCCTAATTTTCTATCAATCACCACTAGTTTCTCAGATATATTTTGCTTTTGTCTTTACCCAACCTTTGATTACCCTTATAGATGATAAACTGACAACAATGATATACATATATATATATGTATATATATATTCATTTATACACACACTGTTTGTGTGACAAAAGTCTATAGTGGCACTCCAATATATGTACTGTTCGAAAACAGAAACTGTTTAAGGGTGATTCTGTATGCAATGTATCGCTTAAGAAATATGCCTTTTTTTGTCCAAAAAAATGAGAATATTTTGACATGATCACTAGTGTTAATATCAGAAATAACTATAAGTCAGCGGTTTTGAACAGGAAATTTTCATTTAACGATGAAATAAAATGTCATTTGTAAAGAATCAAGCAAACTATTTAAAGGGGAATTTCACCCTGATGTATAATTATTTTTAATAGAAGCAGAACAATTTGAAAAACAATTCACTAAAAGTTTGAGAAAAATCAGACAATCAAGAAGAAAGTTATGAATCTGTCAAAATCATGAAAATCCTGGAATCTGTGAGACTAATTTGCAATACGGTCAGATTGTTGTGATGTCGTCCCTTTGCAATTCACCACTGGTCTGAATGAGAGAATGACCTAAACTTTCTATTTTTTGAAATGTTAATGGAAAAGTAGACCTATCTAATATGGGGGTGCATGACAGAACATGTTATCCGTGATATAGTATCAAGATAGGCATGAAACATATATATTTTGATCAAAAATAGAATTAATACAATGTCTTGCATTCACAAAGGTTAAAATGTAAGAGGCTGACATCATATTTAGAGACCGGGTTGCCAATGTGATAATAATAATAATGCTGTAATAGTAATAATAATAGTGGGTTCTTTTAAAGCCCTCATGTATGTCAGATTCTCTGGCGCTAAATGATTATTAGCATGGCTGCCATTAATATCATCTTGAGGAGTCCTGTCATGTACCCATTTACAGACAGTGATCGAGGCAAAGGTAGATTAATCTCTTTGAAAAGGATTTCAGTTTACTACTGGATCTACTAGCAATCCGCTTGGAACAGCAAGAATATATTGTAACGAAACCGGAGCTCTGTCGAATACTCCCCAGCAGATTATCTTGTCAGGATGCCTTCTGCTGGTATGTTTTCCTAGTCCGGTACCAATTTCGCCGTGGATCCGTTTGGCAGAGATATACTGCCCCGTTGACCTTGCACCACCTCTCGACCACCGTCCAGTCGACACTACCAGACCGTTTACAGGTCTGTACTTCACCACCGTCTTCTACCAACCATTGGTGTCGTGTACCACCAGCCGACTAAACCAGTCCGCTTCTGCACCTTTCAAACGTCTATACTAGTCTGCTTGTGCATGCAACTCCAAATGGCCGCACCAGTTTGCTTCATGCACCTTTCAGACGTCTATACCAGTCTGCTTGTGCATGCAACTTCCATTGGCCGCACCAGTTTGCTTCATGCATGCACCTTCAAACAACCAGACCGTCTGTCTTTGTACAGTCAGCTCACTCGACCATGCCACTGACTCTGCTACGCAGTAAGTCCCTACCAGCCGTCTATCCCAGACCACCGAAAGAGCAATCCCTAGTATCGTCTAATGCTAGAACGCAAAACACCCAACAAACACAACCTAGATCCTAACCATGGTCGTCACCTAAGATCAGAAATCAATCTTAGGCTTCCTCATGGAAAGACATGCAAACGATCATTTCAATCGCTTCGTTTGCACGCATCATTTATTGGGCAAATATCCATACATAGTCTGATCACCTTACAGTGTAAGTGTGCCCGGTGGGCGACGGCAATCATGTAGACCATGACAGAAAACTCAACGAAACGTGAGACACTTGATTTATATACACATTTCTTACACATTTGTTATTCTCGTTAAGTTTCCAAGAATACATAAACATTGATATAACTTCATTTTCCAATATCAGATTGAAAACAAATCATATATCAAATGAAAGCACTAGTTTTAATCTATACAACTAAATAGAAGAAAACAAGTAATTATTCATGGTAGAAAAGTAATTAGACTAAAACTGTCGAAAACATGCACGATCAAACATTCTTGAAATTGACACGTGACTATAGCATCGTTTATTTAACTTGAATTACGCCATCTACGCCGAAATAGCTATCTACGAAATGAAACCAATTTCGTGACAATATGTACAAATCAAATATTCACGTGACTTGCACAGGGAATGCCAGAGGTCCTGTTGAAAAACTTTGAAAGCACATTGGAAACTCGCAAGCAATTCACCTGCAAATATCTAGATTATTTGCAAGTTTTAAATGCGATTTTTCAAAACCAATGCAGGACCTTTTATTTGAATTAACTGGTCCTATTGTCTCCTTACTGTATTGCTGGAGTCACAAATCATCCTGTAGACACCTTTCCAAACATGTAGGCTTTATCGTACAGGAGTTTTAGTGTAAATAACTTGGTCTGAGTGTCTCCTTACTGTAGAAGTGACTGTTATAAAGACTACCTTTACACTACTGGAGTCAAACATCTTCCTGCCAATGTAGGCATTATCGTACAGGAGCTTTAGTGGAATTAACTTGGTCTGAGTTGTTACTAATTTGTATTTATGATGGCAATGTAAACAAGTACTTATGTTTTGGGGCAATAAACATTCAGGTAAATCATCAAACGCATCTAAACTTTGCGGTCTTATTATTTACTTTTCCATGCTGTGTGCGTTTTCAATAGGTTTCAGTGACACATGCAAGTTATCAATCTGATACTTGATTCCCGAAATTGTGGCATATAACATGTATGTGTAAAGCAAACATGAATGCTAACACAGATATCCATGACAAGTGATGACTCTTTCATTAACATGGGTTGATTGTTCTAGCGCCACCTTATGACCGACTTTGTAATAAACCACGTGAAAAACTGTGCAGTTGAAACCCGGTAGCCAACGTGTAACTCGTGAAGTTATTTTCGTCCCTAATTTATCACCGCTATAAAATTTTGAAAGATGTAATCACTTTACTTAAATTGGCACTCACCAGTAATGTCAATAAATGTCAAAAATATTACGAAAATGTCATGTTACTTCCCCCCCCCCAAAAAAAAACAAAACAAAAACAAAACAAAACAACAACAAACAAACAAACAAAACATGACTCAGGGGAGTCTTTTCTTTTTAGAGGACTTGTAAAAACATGCTATCGAATTTACTAGTGCAACAATAAAGATGGTAAAGAAAAATAGAGGAAAACATTTGCTGTACGCGACAAACGGGACAGTTGTCCTTGACTACGTCGCAATCCATTGACCAAATTAGCAATTTGAGATTCGCATAGCTATAGTGATCTGATATTTCATACTTTCAGAAAACTTTCATTATTGGTCCGATTTATGTTAACCCATTTACCATTAGGATTGCATTATTTCTCTACTGTCATACAAATGAGGATTATACCCCCCCCCCTCTTCTTGCCCATATCGGAGGGATGACATAACAAAGAGCGAGATAAGGGGGGGGGGTCCAGTCCGCAGATACTATCGGTTGCATAGGTAGAAAGGGTTCATTAGTACAAAACGCATACAGATGACAACTGATATGTGGTCATGCAAATCATGTATTCATACATACAGGTCAGGGGTAAATCTAAAAGAATATTGGGGGTCGAAAGGGGGGGGGGGGGTGGCTTGGGAGCTTGAAGAAACCGCTTCCGCGACGGTAGACAGCCGGAAGTATTTTTTCAATAAGGCACACAAAATATATTCTGAAAGGCACCTCGATCACTAATTTGTTATGATTATTCAAAAATGCCCAAAACTCAAATACGGCTTCGCTATATTCAAAAGATCTTTAAAAAGGATTAAAGCCATCTATACACAGGATTTGGCCACGTTCCAATTGGTGGCTACATGGCGCATATATTTTGTTTTGAGGGGGGGGGGTGGGAGTGCTATCCGAACAAAGCAGCATTCGCCATATTCGGCCCAACTCGATCCGGTTGGACAAACTGTCCTTTAATCAACGGCACTCAAAAAGGATTGTTGTCGAGCGCCCTCTCACTGTGTACTTCGCTTACGAAGAAAAAGGGCTACGATTAGGGTTTAAAAAAGAAACGACATGTGTTCAGGCACCAGAAAACCACTGAAATATCTCATGGTGAGATTAGAAGCTATAACTCATTAAAGATATATTTTGTCAGCATGGTCTACTTTTAGTTTTAGCATTGCCTGAAAGACTATAATTTCTGCCATGTAACTTACAAATGTGGAAGCACTATACATCTAAATATTGTAATTTTATAGTGTTCTGTATGGCTATGTTCGTCTGATCTTGAATTTGTAATATTATTGGATGAAATGGACATAATGAAAATAGGCACAAGTGATCTATAATAATTCATGCTTCTTATCTTTCGTGTGCTCGACCTATATTCTTAAAATCGCTCGGCAAACTGAGTCCAAAGTTCGACTTGTTTCACATGTGCATTATAGGCAATGACGAGCTTGCAACCTATCTTGAAAAATTACGGTGGGTGAACTTTCAAAAGTCAATGAGACATGAGGGCTCCAATGAAAGAGCTAGTGATAACGTACGTCGGGGTGGATGTGCTTTTCGTTTAAACAAAAAAAAAAAGAATTTTTAACGATTTTCTTTTTTAAACGTCCATAGGCTAACATGTTAGGCTGCTGACTCCGACGATGGGGGGTGTTGTGAAATGAGACTAAACGGAGCAATATGCAAGTAGGACAGTGGGGCTTTAAGGGAATTGGCTCCCTCTTATTTTATACGATGCCGTGAAGTATTATGCTTGACATTTCTTGTCATAAAACACAGAGCTCGGATAAAACGCATAACTACCTTTGTTGCCATTCTTTTACACAGCCATACCACTACTGACTCATATGGCATTTCAACCTAACTTCAGTACCATTATATTGTTAACGTTTGGTGTGAAATCTTTATACAAGTGTATCCTCTAAAGATTAGAAATCTTTATAAAACTGTATAATCTGGCAAAATTACAATGTCAACTGTAACCCCCCCCCCCCCCCCACCCCCCCATCCTCAACCCACCATCTTATGACATTTATCTAGATATGATATTTTTCAAGTGTTCCCGTGACGAAATAACACACTTGAAGACACCATACAAAAACACGCGGCATGTTTCAGTCAACTAACTCTACACAACACAGTGCGTGAAGTTCAGTGATTTCGGCTCACGTGGTGCCAACTTAAAGGATACCTTACCCCGAGAAATAACTTTAGTTATTCAGAGAGATTTTTTTTGTATTGTCCTTTAATCTACAAGCTTCCCTACCAAAGTGTATTAGAGAGGTATATCGCAAGACATTCTTAGCATAATATACAGTTTACCAACACGATATTGGCATCGCCATTTTCTTGAATACGTGATGTATTATGCGAATTTATTTATCAAGTTAATGTATTCAAAATGATAGGTGCTTCCTTCCACGTGTGTGTGGTGATAATGTATTTCATTCGCCAGCTTTTATCTTTTGTACTGCAGTTGTCAGAATGCAACGAAATCATTAAACAATTGTTTGCTCTTCTGGAGTGAAGCTTTCGTAGGCCTATCAGTAAATAGATTTGTCTTGTGCTAGGAAATGAATCTTCAGACAGTTACAAAGATCTGCGATGTACGGTGCTGAAGCATTAAGAGGAGATGTTGAAGATCATCCCTGATACAATGAAGGGAATGTACAATGTATAAAACTTATTTTCTTTTCTTTTGAGGTTACAATCTGTAGACGCCCCTTTCCACATGAAGTTTCCTTATTTGTTAATAATGCACCCCCACTTTGAAGGAATCCTTCAGTGCAACATTACGACTCGTCACAAATACATATCTCTTTAATGTTCATCCATGCGAGCAAGGCATTGTTTAGTTTATTTTCATTTTTCTCAACGTGATCGCGATCAACTAGACTTGTTGACGCTGTACGTTAACACTTCCTCATATAGGCTGCTGCATGTCGGTCTCTTTTTAACAGGGAGTCAACTTTGAGAATGTTCATACTTTCTCAACTCAAGCAATTACATCACATTTGGGGAATAAGGAGATTTTAATACAAGCTTAACCGGACTTGATAATTTGGCTGTAGTTGTGATTCCAGCCAAATGTTTAAGTTTTCTTCATTCTCACAGTTTACACCAGTTTGAGCTGTTTATAGAACCTCATACTCAGTGAGCAGGGTTTTATCTTGAGCAGAATTTCATTACGGACAACATCCTCAACCAGTTGATAATAGTTCAATTATTACTCAATTCGTCATTACATCGAAACAACTCACCGTGCACCTAAACTAAAGGCCTACATGACGTTATCGACCTGCACTTAAAGGCCTACTGATTGAGCATACACAAAACGTGAGTGGTTCATACTGTTTCCTATTCTGGAAAATATCACAAGTAGTCAGGATTCCTAGCATAATAACTATTGACGTGTAGTAGCAATAGTAGTAATAATAACTCTACGTACAAGAGAACTATGAAGGCGTACGCGCCTTTTTTCTTCAGGTTCGTGGATTCATCGGATGAGCGCGCTTGAACGCACTCGATCAAAGGAAAAAATATTAACAACCACCAGAATTTGGTCTATTAATATTAGGCTATGTTAAAACGATTCCTAGTTTCTAGTCCTGATTTTTCGTTAGTGAGGAGGAGTCGTTTCCATGTTACTTGATATTTTGCTTAAATGGTCGCCGAACATACAGATGCTTTTATGCAGGGGTCTCTGTGAGGTTGTGGGAGTTCATCTAGACCCCACATTTGATTTTAGGGGTATGCATAAACATGTTCCTGGTAAATTACAAAGAAAGAAAAATCTAATTTCATTAAATTAAATATGGAAATCTTGAATTAAGAAGATCTATAAAGTCTTCAATATGAAAAAAAAAAGATTCGTTATTACAATTCAACCAGTTGAGGAGTTCGTAGATATTTTTTAGAATATAACCAAAAAAGTTATCGATTCATAATAACAACAAGGAATTATTATGTTGGTAGCTGCGGTATAAATATCAAACTTGTTATTAGTACATGCATATTTTGTAATAGTCTGAAGGATTTGTTTATGTTATGCGTGTTTCTGTAGATTGGTGTTGTTTTTCGGGCGTGAGTGTGGATTTATACACGTGGTTTTGAGAGACGGTTGCGTATCAATGAATCTGAAAACAAATCAAAGCATAACAACTCAGAAGAAAGTTTATAAACAGTCTTCTTCATGTCGATATGTATTCATCATGTATGTCAGTTTGTTGTTATTGTTGTTAGAATTCATGTTGTTTCAAAATACATGAGACATTAAAAAATAATCAATTGTGTTGACTAAATCTACAGTCGTTACCATTCAGAACCTAACGGTAAACTTACTTTTACAGTTACCTACGACATTAGCATGCACGTGCCATGTAGTTTCTATACCCTCATCAAAATATAACGACTTGAAAACGCAGAACTACCCCCAAATTTGCATTTTATCATGAATTTGGAAATTGTGAACTTTCTGACCACAAATATGTTACCATAAATTCATACCAAATATCAAATGTAGTATTCCCCCAAAATATGAAAAAGTAAGCTGTTAATTATTAAGATTGGTTTAGCCAGACTCACAAATAATGAATTGACAGCGTGTTTAGAAAGCCTCTGCCAGACTTGTATCCGGTTCCTCGAAATTTTCACATGATTATGATAATCACTTTCATTACGTTACATTTGTTGTTAAAAAGGCATATAATTACATTTCAGATACGTTTGCTTATTTAGTAACCTTTGAATAGACAAGGGCCAAATTAATAGTCTGAAGTATTATATTTTGATCGTATCCATACTCAAATAACTTCCCAAGTAAAGTATACAGCTATACCTCAAAATAAAGTAGCTCAGTTGTGCTGCTTCATAGCTTTCAAACAACCTACAACTAGACATAATAAAAAAAAACACCTGTTGCCGTCTCCAAAGCTTTGTTGAAGACGCACTTATTTTTAGGAGCTTTATAATAATTTATTTATTGTGTGTCCGCAAAGTAGCGGTTGTTATGAAATTGTTTTTGTTTTTGCTTTCTTCTTTTTCATCACAGCGCAGTAGAGTATATTATATTGCTATTGTTATTTGTCGATGTGATATTGACCACCCGGTCAAATGAGTATAGTTTGGTTCCAGTTTGGTTTGGAAATAGTGACCGCACTAGCGCAATGTTGGACGACTCGAACAATTTAACCGGCATGGGATCACAAATAACCTTCATTATATATTACAAAGTGTATATGGTAATGGACATTATATAATGGAAAATATTGAGTAGTAGAATGTGGAATATGACATTTTGAACCGCTCATGAGTTATATTTTTCCCTCGTGAAAATATAACCCATTGAAAGTTCCTACGGTGGTCCACATTTGTTATAATAACAGAACTTTTTGGTCAATATCTGTATTATATTTATAAATAAAGAGCTGCGGTATATACATTTATATAATTGGTATTATTGAAAATCTTGCAGTCACCAGCTAATCGGATGGGGTGGGGTGTTACTGAATGATTCCTTCCTGAAGCTCTGGCTGTAATGCTCCCTTGCGCACACCCTACAGTTAAAGCAACTGGCGAGTCATCGGCAATGCGCTGCACTTAAATTGGTTATATTCTTATACTTGTTAAGACTAAGTATGGAGGAAATTCAGGCAAATTAATTCACATATCTTGTGAAGTTTGTAACATTTTCTTGTTAAAATGACGACACTCAAGATCAAAACTTAATCCCATTTAGGCCTAATCAGAATTATTCAGTTCGGAAAGCGCTATTAATGTCAGAAACATTTACTTTGCACTACATCATTATACACAGGTTGGAGAGACCACTCATTAAATCGTAATCAACTCCATGCTTATGTTTGGACTTTAATTAAGTTCCCATTAAATGCAGTTTAAAATTTTACTTTAATGCTTTAAAACAAAATATGGAATATTTGTCAAAGATATTAATATTATGCATTTTCTCATTTATTTTAGATCTAAATTTAAGATATTACCGAATGATTTTTTAATCTTGAACTAAACAAAAAATCAAATAATACAGCAACAACAAAACCAAAAAATATGAGGCGGGCGCAAAAGGAATGCTTGCGGGGACAAGAAACTCGGAATGATTTTTACTTGGCCTTAGTGTGGAAGAATACGAAAACAACAATCCCCTGAAAAGGAAAGCTCTTCAAAGGGTTCACGAATAATTGATTCCTTGTATAGTGTAGTGACGTAGTGACACTTGTTTTCGTAACTATTTGAGACATATTTCAATTTCTTTACTTTTAGGCATACATAATAACGGGTACAAAATGAAAATTAATCTCTCTCTCACTGTTCGTCCTTCAGTCATCTGTTCATCTCTCTCTCTCTCTCTCTCTCTCTCTCTCTCATACACACACACACTTAATATTTCAATTTTCCTCTTCCAACCTCTTTCTCTTTCTGACAAACACAATATCACTTTATTACTATCTCGCTGTGATTGACCACTTAATTATTCGTTTCTTTTAATTTCGCTCTTCCTCTCGCTCTTTCAAAGTTGCTGTCTCTCTTTCCCTGCATTGACCTATTTCTTCTATTGACATCAAATAATTCAACAAACTCACTCCCTTTCCCCCTCTCTTTCCCTGTGTCTCTCTGTCTCACCCACGCACTCACAATCAATTCTTACCCCTCTCTCTCTGCCATTGACGCACAAACTCACTTAATCCCTGACTTCATTCGCCACCATCCAGCATATCGTGCCTGGCGCCGGCGTTCACCTTTAACGCCCCGCCCCCTGAGAAACTTATTGAAGTTGCAGCGGATCTGATCTACCAATATTGCAGTCATGACAGTGGTTGTGCCCATAGCTTTCTGATTTGTTTTCATAAATTATCTTAACAACAGGCATTAGATTTTACAATACTGTCTTCAAGTATACTCTTATTTGCATTTTCCCTGATTTGTGCTTGGTAAGTTGGTGCTTGGTTAGTTGGTGCAGGAAGATTAACAAATCTTGTTTGCATGATCAATTCTACCTGTTATTCATTCTATTTTCAATATCTTCTGTTTTACAAATAATTTCAATTTGCTGTTGATTATAGTTTTATCTCTTAAAAAAAAACGTTTTAGCCCTCCATAGGCTATTTTGAGTCAAATAAAAAAAATTACAATTCAATGAAATCAAGTCTTTCCTTAACTCAAACAAAACAGGATACTTTCACATTTCTCTCCTTGTTGTTCATACAAACAAATGTTGAAGTGACTGTCATTTAGTAACAAAAATTGTTATACATACTAGTTATAGAATTAACATATCTCTCGTCTTCATAATAATGAATAATTTCTTCTTCAAAGAACTAAAATTGGGAATTTTGTTATTAAGCTTTTGAACAAATAGTTGATGCTTAATCAAAGTCACCATGCAATTTAAAGCATCCTTTCTTTTTTCTTCAAAACCAAAAATTACATTTTCTAAATTAAACTTTATCTGTAATCGACAATCTTCATTTTTCCATCACCGTTTCATTCCAGATTGATATACTGATTACACAATTGTAAAATAAATGTACAATATCTTCCAGCTCTTTTTTTTTTTTACAAAACGAACATTCATCATTACTCACTATTTTCATCTTATACAGTTGCTTATTATAGATTTATCTAGCTTTATGTCTCATGCTGAATTTAAGCAACAACCGTTCGCCCTTTAATACAGTCATGACGTGGCAATTTAGTATTTCTGGTAGGACTCATAATAATTCGTTTAACAGTTGGTTCCGCTTAGTCGATTTCATTGTTCGGAGGATTAAGCAGAGTTAGAAAGAAGTGAACGTTGATGTGTTATTTTGATTGTTTTGTTCATTTTCTCTACAATGCTATTTGAAAAATTTGATGACAATAGACATTGCGGTACTATTCATAAGGAGCCGTCACATCGCAGATAAATTTACCATTACAAGGCATAATAACATGAAAGAAAACTGAATTTTAACCCCGGGCTATATTCCCTTCGTCTTTCTCGCTCTCTCTCTCTCTCTCTCTCTCTCTCTCTCTCAGTACGATCGAAGAAATGTACCTGCCCCCCTCTCATTGAAGCTACGCAACCAATGTACAACATTATCAAACTTGTTCCAGACAGCAAGCCTTACAATACAAACAAATAGTTATTGGACCCTGGAACACTATTTACAGCTACCTAATAAAGAAATAACATAAGGTGGTTTTTAGGGCAGAATCAGAATAAATCTTTATTTTGGAAGCCAATAGCTGCAGTTGAAGATAGACGTCAAGCTTGAAAACAAAAATGCTTGCTGTTACGAAACAATTCCAGTGCAATTAATTAACGACAGTGGTAACTTATTAAAATGTTTTATGATAATAATGTTCATATTATATTCATTCTTACCTATACAAAGACGAGCTATGCTTTCCAGTAGGTTCCTGTTTCATTTCATAATTTTGATCTTACTTTGTCAACTATATTCTTTATTGTGCAAACAATTGTTATATGAAATGAATAAATAAAATCAATCAATCAACTATATTTCGCATCCACTGACAAATATATTTAACGTATCAGTAGATACTGGCGAGGTTCATGATGAAAATAAAATTGCAAAGGTTGCTCTCCTACACAAAAAGGGCCTATAAAAGATCCAGGTAGCTACATATCAGTATCGGTTCTACCTCTTCTAGGTTATCACACACACACACACACACACACACACAATTAATGAATATCAGAATAATCCAATTAATGTAAACAAATGATGCATTCTATTACCATCAATATGAATTTCGGAAAAATTGTAGTACTGAACTTTTTTTATCAATTCTACACTAGTCTAAACCTGCAAATTAGTGTGACTTCTTTCAATCCCTGGGCACATTCTCAAGAACTATACCAGAGACCTATTGGAATGAAAGCATTTCCAGGCATAGCCCAAACCACTATCTCTATATCTCTCTCTCTCTTTCTCTCTCTTTCTTTCTCTCTCTCTCTTACTCCTATCTCTCTTTCTCTCGATTACTGTCCCCTTTCCTTGTTTGCTCTCTCTCTCCCTCACACACCTACTCTTTCACACTGTCTTTCATGCCCATGCACACCCTCTCTAATACACTCCCCAGTATCATAAATACTCCTCTAATATTCCCATGCCAAATGTATGATTTGCGATAAACATAATGCCTTCTCCGTCTCACTAGGCAAGAGATATGTATTCAATTGTCTGGTTGCCTGGCTACAATTAAAGGCTAATTCCCCTCATATAGTAGTTTCATTTTCAAATGGAACAGGCCCCTAATACAGAAAGTAACAAACGCATGACTCCAGTTCTTTGAGCATATATTGACCATTAATAAAAAGCCAAACCCTCGTTCTTTTTATTAATCTTCCAAATTACATATTGTGGAGTTCATTTTCTTTATTTCTAACCCGTTCAATAACACTACAAATCTAGTCGGTGTCATCTGTTTCCTTTAGTGGGATTATCATGATTATGCTTTCATACCATTAATGATATCGGTAGTGTAGAGCAGTGGTTCTAAAACTTTTTCCTTGACGGTACGGAACGGATGTGATTTCCTTTTAAGCTAAAGGGTCCGAAACATGGGATGCCATTCGTGCAAAAGTTTCTCCCGGCCATTCGCATGCGTCCAATGAAGTGTCAACAATTATGTTCATTTCAATGAAGTGCATTTACCTCATCAATCAGAATTACTTTACTCTTTAGGGCTATAATTGAAATGGCTCAATATCCAGTGGTCATAATCAAATATTCATATACATTTGTGTCAAATGTTGTGCTTTCATGAAAATTCGATAAAAGAAATAAGTTAAGATAATATTGTGACGTGACTATAGAAGGAAGGAGCAGGGGAGGTCGTGAAATGAAAAAGATAGGTATGAGAGGAAGAAGGGAAGGGGCGTTTATGCACTTCTGTCCACAGGGACGGAAATCTCACACCCTCTTTTATTATCTGATAATTGGTAGAAATACTGGCTGACTGGCATCTACCGATAAACCTAGCTGGCATAAGGAAAAATCACTCTCTCGATTATGGTTCACTGCCACCATATGTTTGTATAGGAACAGGACCCCTGGACAAACGATCGAAGTTTCACAGTCGATCAAAACTCTCTTAAATGTCCCACACACCATTCTAAAGATCAGCATTGTGGCGTAATGATATTAATAGAGAATCTTGAAACTTGAATTTGTTGCACCCTAAAAACTTCGTTGGTAGCTGTCCAAGGTGGAGTGAAGGCAATAGTGTGTGAGTGTGTGAAGTGAGCAAGTAAAAAGGAAACATGTCTTGGAATTCTGGTGAGTATTCAATTCTCGCACATTATTCACTTGTACATAATGAGTGATACATAGCCGTCTATAGCCGTCTATAGAGTGATCACACTGGCGCGTAGCTCCAGGAGGTTTGTCTCCCTCAATCGAACCCCCCCCCCAACAAAAAGAAAAACAAGAAAAAAAAGTGGACCGTAGGGAGACATGAAGGAAGAGGAACAAACAAACAAGTAACATAATGGAGATAGATTGCTCAAAGATGATCTTCAAGACAATGATAATTATATGAATCAGTAAGTAATGCTAAGTCTTAAATGAATTTTGTTATTTGATGAGGCAAGACATGTGAAATAATGAAATTCAGAAGCGATGAGGGGGCATTTTGTATTATCATTATCATAATCGGCACCATCGCTATCAGTATTACTTGAACTATTATCAATGTAATCTTAGTTTGTAAAAAAGAAGAATATAATTCCCACAACCCAGGACTCATGGGTGTCGATTTGTATCTTTGGTTGGGGGGAGGGGGGGGGGGGTGATAGGTGCCAAAATATTGTCGGCAATTGATCAAAGCAACCAAGAGGTAGAGGCGTGTGGCAGGTTGCACCACTCCCTTCCAAGTTATGAAAACTTGTACAAGTCACCGTTAATAAAGATAACATTTCAGAGAATATAAGAGTGGTAATAAAATTAATAACATGCTAAATGTTAGTCCTGACTCGTGCCTGCAGTGTAGGCCTACCAGATACTGATTTCATATATTTTTAAACGAACTTTAGACATTACCAACAAAAAATCAAATGGTGAGGGATAACAACTTGTGAAAGTATAATGTTACCAGTGGGCAAATGCATTAATAAGCAACCAGAAAATATAATAGGATTTTATTGAAATCAAAACATCAAAAACCAAGAGCAAACAGTCCAAAGACTGACAACTGTCTTGGGTACAAAAATAAAATTTAAATCAAATATACATAATAAAATAGCAGTAATGAATAAATACATAAGTTACATAAGTTAAAATATCAAATAACTAAACTATTATCAGTAAATATTGCAAAAAGGACATATAAACGAATAAGTATACATCATTACAATTACATCAGAAAAGGGCTCTCGAGCTGTGCAATAACTAAATCAGGGACAGACCGAGAGTCCAATAACAAACTAAAGTAGAAAGCAATGAAAAAACAAAAAATAAGGAGCTGACAAATTAAAAGTTCACGGCTGCTGCAGAGCGCCCTTCATGTAGACAGAAAATTCTTCATGTAGACAGAAAATTCTTTTTTTCTTCTGGTGATAGAAACATACATTTAATGAATATTGATGTCTCCAAACAACATTCATCGTGAAAGGCCCATTTCAATATTCTTTGTAAGGAGATCTCAAAAAACATAATTCTCATTCGTAAATGAAAAACATATTTCTTTTGGTTTTTCATTTGACTCTCTTCCTTCTTTAATTAAACCAACTGAATCCTCTCTGCGGAAAACTCAATTCAGTGAAACAGAATATCACTGATGCACAATTTCGTTCTCAAAATGACAGAAATTTCCACTCCTGATCTCACACAAACTGTCTGTTTCTTAAAAAACAAAATAAAAACTTACGTTCCAACTACCAAACAACAAACCTCCATTATTATCTCCTGCTTCACCCAGATATACTTATCATACCAGATACGCTCTAAAATATAAACATAATATTCCCCTAAGGCCCTGACCAGAGCACTATTTTTTCTCCAAAAACTATAACCAGTCTTAGAAGGTGCATAATTATTGGAAGGGTGTTGTTAACAAAACTTCAAACTTAATAACATTCTAACCTTCAAAAACACCTTTAATAAACTATCTCATGTCTGCTACGTTTGACTACAATACATAGGCCCACATCAGCTTTTCAATAAAACAAAAATAAGTTGTGACATAATAATCTTTCTCCAAAATATCGAACTGGAGTATTCTGTTGTATTGCTTGTTTATGTACATACAAAGAGCTTATTTTAAAGAGGCACTCGATCCATGTGTGTAACTTAAGAAAGAACTCTTTGTTTACCCGATTTTGTTCAGGGGTCTATGGAAAATTGTTATTAAAAGATGCAGGTGTTCATAATTTCTCTCGTAATTTAGGTTAATAATTTTGTTCAAGGTAAATAGAGGAAAATTTATATCATTATCTCCATTTGCTATCAATTTAGTTTAGCTCCTTTCGGAAAATAGCTCTTCAAATGTTTTACTTGTAGATATATTATATACATAAACAAAGAAAAGGATGAAATCAATAAAACAAAATAGATACTGAGTATGAACCAGGGAACAAACTTAAAGTTTCGTCTCCTACATGCTGCCATTTGGACAAAACCGTCTTTCTCTTGTCTTTCTTCACTTTCTCTTTCCCTTTCCGTTTGTCTTCTGCCCGTTTCTTCCCCTGTTCCTTTTTCTCAGGTAGCAAGCCCATATGGGGCCCGTATGGGGATGATCTGGGTCACTTGTGCCATCTGAGCTAAATGGAACCCATATATGTATCCTATATGGGGCCAATATTTAGTAACTCATATGGGATTTATCTGGGCCAGCCCTTATGGGTCCCAGATGGGAATGACCTGGGCGTACACATGACTTACTTGACTTATGCCGTCCACGCAGGCCAGGGGCCTCGTGATGGCTTCTGTATTGTGATGGTATGCCAGGTTTTTCTATCCGCAGCCAGTCTTGATACATCTGTCAGCCTTGGTATGGATCTTGCTTTGTCGTCTTATGAGATGCAGTCAAGCCTTCTTTTGGGTTGGCGGCCTCTGGGTCGATTTCCTGTGACCTTTCCTTACACGGCAATTTTGGGGTATCTTGTGGGTTTCATTCTTAGGACGTGGCCGAAATATTTGAGTCTTTTAGTGGAGACTTTGTCCAAAACATCTTTATTGAAGTTGAGGGATTCTTTGATGTGTGTGTTACGGATCTTATCTAGTCTTGTCACCCCCATTATGCGACGAAGGCATGCCATTTCAAACACTTGAAGCCTGTTGCTATCTTCTTTTTTAATTGTCCAGGATTCTGCCCCAAAAAGCAATATAGTAATAGTTTTAGTCTGTCGTTGGCTATGTCAATGTGGAGGTTGCACTTGTTGAGGTACACATATGGGTAGAATATGAATATGCCCATATGGGTAACACATGGGGAAAATCTGGATTAACCCACATGGGATATATCTGGGTCCCATCTGTCTTATATGGGTCCCATATGCTTCTTGGGTGCAGATGCCTTAGGGCTCCAGATGGTTTTTCATATGGGGCCCATGTTTCAGAGAATATGGGACCCATGTGAGTCACACATGGGCTTGCTACCTGGGTTATTATCCTCTCTTTCTCTCATTATCTCTCTCGCTCTCTACTTCTTTTTTGCACTTTTGCGCTTCGCGCTTAACATTTACCTTGTTGCTTTTTATCGCTGCGGCTTTGCATTTGGCGCACTGCCTTTCTATGATGCTGTTGATTGAACAAATTGAATGAATTCATCAATTCCTGATGAAGCCGTATGAGCAAGAATTAAAATTTATTCTTGTCTCTTATACGGTTGTCTCTATTTATATATGTATGTATAATGAAAAAATGAGATATCAAAATCTGTATATTGATGGTCATATTGCGAGTAATAACCATTAAGTACTCTCACCGGGCTCTCATCATTAATTTTTCTCTTCATTTTTGTTTTGTTTTGATGGTGAATTATTGGGGGGGGGGATGATTGTACAGGCCATCACCCCCACCTGAATTGTTTATTTATTTATTTATTTTTTTTTATTTTTTTTTTTGGGGGGGGGGGATATCTCCCCCCGGGATCGACACCGATGATATTCATCAACAAGATTATAAATAGAGGATCAGGAGTTTTCGGAGTTTTTTAAATCTGAGAGTGCCATATTTAATGGAGATGCTCTTGTGATCTTTATGCCTATTACACTGGTCCTATTCACCATTATTTTAACATTGACATCGATTCTGCCCCTTTTCCTTGTAATAAATGCCCCTTTTACCTTTTTATAAGTTCCTATTTTTCCTTCTTGAGAAGTGCATCTTCTGTAGTAGATGTGTGCATTTTTACACATATTCTATTCGACTTTTTCAACCTATCACCCCATGCCCTTTTGAACTTAATCAATCACGCTTTGTTCAAGAATATAAAGGTTTAGAAATTGCAGGAGTTTTCAAACTCAAGGCAATATGGATCCAATATTTAGTAACCCATATGGGATCTATCTGGGTCAGCCCATATCACACCTACTCTCTCACACTGCCTTTCATGCCCATGCACACCCTCTCATACGTTCTCCAGTACTATACGCAGTTTTGTACATTCCCATGCCAAATATACGATTCGCGATAAACATAATGCCTTCTCCGTCTCACTAGGCAAGAGATATGTATTCAATAGTTTTGTTGCTTAGCTACCATTAAAGGCAAATCACCTAGTTTCATTTGCCTATAGAACAGGCCCCGTACACAAAGTAACACACGCATGCTCTCATGACTCCAGCCTTTTGAGCATAGATGAACCAAACTTTTTCTTATCAATCTTGCTAATTACATATTATGGATGAATTTTTTGGGGTAAACTGCTAACCAGTTCAGGAACAAAGCAATTCTAGTCGGTATCATCTGTTACTATTAGTGGAATTATCATAATTAATTACGGATGAATAATATGGATAATATTAGTATTGTAGAGCAGGGTTTGTCAAGCCTTTTCCTTGACGGTACGCATGTGATTGCCATGGAAGCTAAATGGTCCAGAAATGGGATGCCATTGGGGCAAAAGTTCTTCCGGTCATTCGCATACGTCCAATGAATGAGTGTCAACCATTCTGTTGATTTTAAAGAAGTGCATTTACCTCATCAATCAGAACTTACTTTACCCTTTAGGGCTATAATTGAAATGGCTCAATATCCAGTGGTCCTAATCAAATATTCATAAACATTTGTGTCAAATGTTTATTGTGACCTGACTTTAGAAGGAAGGGGGAGGGGAGGTCGTGAAATGAAGAAGATGGGAATGAGAGGAAGAAGGGAAGGGGCGTCTATGCACTTCTGTCTACAGGGAGGGAAATCTTACACCCTCTTTTATTGGAGGATGATGGGTAAAAATACTGGCTGACTGGCATCTACTGATAAACCTAGCTGGCAAAAGGAAAAATCACTCTCTCGATTCTGGTTCACTGCCACCATATAGGGACAGGACCCATGGACAAACGATCGAAGTTTCACAGTCGATCAAAACTCCCTTAAATGTCCCACACACCATTCTGAAGATCAAGCCTCATGGTGTAATAATAGAGAATCTTAAAACTTCTGGTGAGTATTCAATTCTCGCACACTATTCACTTGTACATAATGAGCGATACATAGCCTCTCACAGTGGCGCGTAGCTCCAGGAGGTTAATTGTCTCCCTCAATCGAATCCCCCCCCCAAAAAAAAAAAAGGATGGACCGAAGGGAAACATGAAGGAAGAGGAACAAACAAACACGTGAGATAACATAATGAAGATAGATTGTTCAAATATGACAAAGACAAAGACAAAGATATGTATATGAATCAGTAATGATAAGTCTTAAATGAAACATTTTATTTGATGAGCCAAGACATATGAAATAATGAAATTCACAAGCAATGAGGGGCATTCTGTATTATCATTATCATAATCGGCATCATCACTATCAGTATTGCTTAAACTATTATCAAATTAAACTGGGTTTGTAATAGTTTCGAATAAGTGCCCCTTCCCCCTTCTCATAAGTCCCCTTTTCACCGTTGATAAGTGCCCCTATTCAGATCTGATAGGTGCCCTTTTTAAAAATTGACATCGATTCTGCCCCTTTTCCTTTGTAATAAAGGTTCCTTTTTCCTTTTTATGAGCGCCATTTTTTCCTTCTTGAATAAGCGCCTCTTCTCTATAGTAGATGTGTGCATTTTTTTACACATATTCTATTCAACTGCTAACAGAAGTTTCTTCCAACCTATCATTCTTTAAACCCCATGCCCTTTTGAACTTCATAGACTACCAAGCTAATCAATCACCCTTTGTTCAAGAATATAAAGGTTTAGAGATTGCAGGAGTTTTCAAACTGAAGGCAAATGCACTTACATTTCTAAATGTCATTTAAGTTAAAAATAATAATAGTAATTACCATACGTGCTATAACAAGGTATGTTTATCACCCTCATGTCCCCATAAATGTATTATACACTCCCTAATATGTACCCAAATTTAAGTAATTGAGAACTATTTTACTACATTTCTCAAAAATTTGCTCGCTACACTCACTTGAATTTGTAGTTTTGTATGTGTTATTCTGGCTACATGGAAAGCCCCTCATGATGTTTTTCTCGACAGATATAGAGCAAATCATAAAGAAAACAGAAACTCTCCTAAATTGTGCGAATTAGAATTAATGCCCTATTAACCTAATACCATAAAATCTACGTTTTTGTATCCTTTCAACCATACTCATTTGGCAGATTTCATTTAGTTGAAGTTCCTCATATTCGATGTAGTTTTCATCCTCAGCCTAAACCTGCAAATAAGTGTGACATCTTTCAATCCATGGGTATATTCTCAATACATGTGCCAGAGACCTTTTTGTAATAAAAGCATTTCCAGGCATAGCCCTACTCTCTCTATCTCTTCTCTCTCTCTCTCTCTCCCTTACTCCTATCTCTCTTTCTTCCCTTTCTCTCGATTACTGGCCCCTTTCCTTTGTTTGCTCTCTCTCTGTTGCTCCCTCTCTCTCTCTCTCTCTCTCATACACACATACACACACATACATACACATATACTCTCTCACACTGTTTTTCCTGCCCATGTACACCCGCTCTCATACACTCCCCAGTACCAAAAGTCTAATATCCCCACGCAAAATGTATGATTTGCGTTGAACATAATGATTTTCCGTCTCACTAGGCAAGAGATATGTATTTAATTGTCTGGTTGCCTGTCTACCATCAAATGCAAATCTCCTCATATAATAGTTTCATTTTCATAACGGGCTCCATACACAAATTATCAAACCCGTGATTTCATGACTCCAGCTCTGTGAGCACAGATAAACCATATAGCAAAGCACGGGGGAGGGCACGTTCCCCCCCCCCCCCCCCCCGATAAAATTTCCAGGATCGGTTGAAATTTTGTAGACCCCTTTTTTTGACCTCGATCGATTACATGTATGTGCCCCCCCCCCCCCAACATCAAACTCTGGCTACGTGCCTGCCAGCGTGTATTCCACGTGTGCCACAAATCTCAGCTTCGGCTTAGTAACGAATGACTCCTGTTTTTCAAGTTTCAAAGTTTTCAATGTGAATTTTAGCCGGATTTTCATCCAACTCTCAACTGTTCATGTTCCCTTGTTCCTTTAACCTTAACCCTAACCCTAACCCTAACCCTATGGTGCCAAAAGTAAGTCAATCATACCGGTAATTAATTCACAACTAGAAAATTTGATTGCAGTGCAAGACTGTTACACGCACTGTAATCCGGTTCATGTTTCTGTAAATTCCTGCCCTTAGGGTGTAGATCTACTCCCCACAGGGTGTGGAATCGATCATATAGGGTATAAAATCCAAACCTCTTTTTCTCTGTGTGTACCTCCAATAGAAAACTAACGTTACTATTAAATGATGGGAAGTGCAGGCACAACTCAAACATCACTGTAAAATACACCCTTTTGATGTCAAAGTGTCAGGTGCAGGTTCAAATATTGTCTAAAAAAGCTACACAAAATATACAACAACTCGCGTCTCGACCCGACAATTTCTAATACGGGACCAATATCACAAGAGTTCATGAAGAGGCCGGCGATCGACGCTTCGTCATTGTCTGATTGTACATTGTGAAAAAGGTTGGGCAATATTTTTCCCACCACTTTGCCCAACGTTGTCACAATGTTTACCAATACCACTGGGCAAAATATTGCCCTATAAATGGTTGGGTTGACTATTATAGTCAACCCAACCATTTATTGGGCAATATTTTGCCCAGTGGTATTGGTAAACATGAGTACCCTACTACACACGTGCATAATTGTTTCGTATTTTAAAGTTTAAAACGGATTTTATATGTACGCAATAGTTGATGTTTATGATTTGCCCTCAACGTAAGCTTTTTACTAAGCTTTTTTTCAGAGGGGTTTATCAAGTGATGCCAGCAGTAAACAACATATTGTAATATTGTGAGTGCGAGGGGGAAATCGCCCGGTTTGCGCTATGATGGCGCTATTCATTGCTGATCTTTTAGAATGAGACCTTTACACAAACATTCAATATTATTGTTGGGACTCGGGTAGGAATGTTTGTAGCATTTGATTCATTCTTTCGTATCATTTACCTAATATTCAAGCCCTCATATTTTAGAATTAAAAACAGAGATTTTGCTATAAAGGTATCGAAAATTCAAATATGTTATCATGGATATTCGTTCTTTAGGGGAGAATGTTCGCAGGTTAAATATGGCTGTTTTGGCTTTGTTGATTAGGTTTTTATTGCGCGTGAAACGTGCCTGATGGTTTGAGGATAATTCTTAAATATTTCTATTCGTTCGTTGTTTCTGTTCGGGGGTAATCAAATTAAAATAAAAAAATATTAAACGTTCTTCCTGCCTTACTAAAAATCTTTCCCATATTAATTTATAAATTCCACTTTACACAATATATATATTTAAGTAGTTTAATGCTGTTTGAAGTCCACATTCCTTTTTAGATACTATCAACAGGTCATATGAATACAAACGACAATTTTCTTCTCCTAAACGTAATGTTACTGGGAGAAAATTATCTCCTAATGAAACTGTAATATCATTTAAATAGAAAATAAAAAGTGGTGGCTTAACTCTTAAGCTGCCACCCATACAATGCAACCAGTGCCACAGTGCTAATTCCTATTGTGCCACAGTGCTAATCTCCTGCGTGCCAAGTTAATTTTAAGGTTGGGTCAAGTGCGTGTTATTTAAATCTTTACAAAAAACAAATCGCTGAATTACTCGAGAAAATCCAATCTGACTGTTGTATACAAAGACGCGTAATCCAAAGCCGATAATCTGATGCACGCGATGGTACTTTCAATAGCGCTGCAAAAGCACTCAGCACGGTGCAATGGGCATGAACAATAACTGTTATTACATCTGCGCGCTAGCGCGCACGAAGCACCGTAGCGGTGGCTCGCTAGCATGAACGTGGCTTTCAATCGATAGCACGCTCGCGTGCACATGGCACTATAACAATAGCGCGCTAGCAGTCCCATGGCAGGATAAGAGTTAATACACAAAATTGGTTTACGGGTACCGAAGTGGGGAAATATTCAGTTATTTTGTTTTGCAGTTTAACAGAAAATTGTCCATCTTCATACATATTTTCGATGATAATAGAATGGAACGGTCATATTGTTGTTTTTTTTAATTTGAAGAGAAGAGCTTTTTTGTTCACATGATCAAACGCTTTCCTGAGATCCAAAATCACGCGTAGACATAATTCTTAATTTTCAGCATTTCATTTACCAGTGTGTTTAGAGTGAACATGTGATCAGTAGTCCTGCAACTTTTTCTAAAACTTATCTGATTAACGGTTATTCTGTTCTTGTATTCAATGTATGTTTAGGTTTATTGTAGAGTATTCCCGAAGATAGTTTTACATGGGAGCTTGTCAAGGCTATCCCTCTATAATTGCTGTCTCTTTCTTTGAATGTTGGTTTTTATGAGATTATCCCTCAAAATGGCTTGGTATATTCCCGTTTTTCACATAGCATTAGATATATCAAAATAATTATGTTTTAACATGGATCTTCCCTGGTGATATAATCATCTCATTTAATAAATTATCAATACTACCCGATTTCCTGCTTTTGAGAGTTTAATCGCATTTAAGACTTTTTTTAACTGCGATGTAGTGGGATTAGGTTTCTGTGTATCGAAGGTTTTGTGTTTTTAGTCTTTTCAGTCTTAAAGTTAAGTTTGTAACCTTTGTTCATCTGTCCAAAGAAATGAAGAGCCTCTGTTATCTAGGAAGTGTAATTTACATATATTCTTTTTAAACTCTCTGATATTTACGTGTTATTATCCGAAGGACATTTTGTTCACGTGAAACTTTTACCCGTAAGACGTTATTCCACCTG
The DNA here is from genome assembly GCA_035222895.1 of Strongylocentrotus droebachiensis. Lineage (NCBI taxonomy): Eukaryota > Metazoa > Echinodermata > Echinoidea > Camarodonta > Strongylocentrotidae > Strongylocentrotus > Strongylocentrotus droebachiensis. The sequence goes on from JAVYIG010005521.1 coordinate 97,077, forward strand.
CGTTTTTCTCAACATTAAATAGTTTCCTTATCAGTCGAATACAAACATGGCTTGTCTTTTTTCTTGACCTTAAAGGTACTATGTCCCATTTGCAGGCCCACAAAATGAAAAAGTTAAATTCCAACTGCATTTGAAAGATAATACTTATTTAGAACTTCCCTAAAAACAGGTGGGGCTTGAAAATGTCTTCAAGTGGGAAAATAATGACCATTAGTTGTCAAATCGACTTTAGGGCTATAGAGCCCAAAAGTAATAGTCTTGATTTTCAGACAATTGTACCGAATGGTCATACGTTTTATGCTGCGCAAAGATTCAATCAGTTTAATCTTGGCCATCACAAGAAGTGGGTTATTGATGTAGACAAATGCCTATGTACCCTTTACAACTCTTTTCATGTATGTTATTAACAAAGAAGAAAAAGCCAGTCAGTCACTCAATAGTGTCTGACAGTGAATTCTAGCAAGTAAACGGGTTTCCTTGCATAATTTGAATATGAGGACACTGCTAACGTTTAAATTTCACAGATAGGACATACATGACATATTCATAATTCCTGCAAAGTTCTACAGAATTTGAGGTTGGCTGCAAAAGGGACATAGTACCTTTAAAGGTGATACAAAGTTTTGGGAAATTTGGAAAATTGGATGGATAGTGATTCTTTAAAATGTTGATATAGTTGGATGTCTCTGTGTATCTATTATAAGCACTAGAAAATTAAGCCCCTAAAACATCTCTGCTTTTGAGAAAAATTGAAGATAATAATTTTCCGGTGCTCCCGGTAAATGTTGATACATGTCAAAGAGCGCCTACGGCCGTACAATGGTAGCTGCGACCATGAAAATCTCAGAATATGTAGCTGTGATATATAAATTCCAAACGGGAATAACTTATCGGTCGATTTTAGTCAAGCAACATTGTTTTGTCGCTTAATTAATATCTTGACCTTGAGAGGGAGCTATACAACATACAGAGTTTATTATTTACAATTTCATTACTTAAGTCTCGATTTCAACCGCGACAGCAATCACTGCATATTGTAGGATCGCATTATGCTTCCAATGTGCTCATTTGAACCAAATTCATGAACCCAAACCAAAACTTTGTAATACCTGTAACTCTCGTCTTTTACTTTTAGCTTGCGGAAACGCCTGCAGCGACAGTCGAGGTTAGAGTAAAGGTGTCGACTGTTTCATACATTTTTCTTTTGTACGCTTTTGTTTAAGGTTCTAGGGAAATTACCCCCTGGCAAATTACCCTCGGGACAATGGCCCCCTGAAAATCTTCCCGAATATTAAATCGCGAGGACATATGCCCCCCGGAAAAATACCCCCGTAAACAATAACCCCCCCCCCCCTAAAAAATAACCCCGTTGGACAATCATCCCCCGTCCCCTCGAGGACAATTCCCTCCCCCGAAAAAAATTAAAACCAACTTATTATCAGGGTGGACTTCCCCTGTAATGAACAGGTTGTCATTTTCCGGGGGAGGGGGGAGGGGGAGGATAATTGCCCCCGGGTGGTTTTCCTCGGGGTAACTGTCTTACGGTACGATTGTACAAAGGAATAATTTTCAGGGTGGGGTAGGTTTAGTATTCTTTCATCAATATTCGTCTTCAAACACATTCGATTTGAAAATTCTTGTGGAGTTTTAGTGTTAAATGACATCCTCTTTCTCATTATTACACATCTTGAGTGAATTTTGCCATCAATTTTGTTAGCAAATGTGGGGCCCCTAACACTTTAGAGGGGCTTTAGTTATACAGTAATCATCGTTTATGGAGACCTGCTCTTCCCTATTATCGCCGATTGTTCTTCCATTTAATACTGGGAGTTGAGCAGTTATGCATGTAGATCTAATTTTTGTTTTCCGTAATTATTGTATGCAATGTATGTATTAGGTAGAGAGTGTACTGATGGATTATTTGAACCCAGTCTGATGTAGTCACATTCACATTAAGATATCCCATGATAATACCTTCCTCTTTTGCACTCCATATTTAAATATATATTTCGAGGTTTTCAAATATCTCTATATCTGTTTCTGTTCTCAACGTGTTTGCTGAAACGACAGGTGGTTTGTATATGAGGCATATGTAAATATCACTATTTAAGCCAAAACAATTATGACTGGGCTTTAGCCTTTTATATTCACTACAGCCTCTATAAATAATGGTAACTCCCTTTACATAAGTTTGCCTAACAAGGATCCCTAATCCTCCTCTCAGTCTGCTAGATTTGTTTGACCGACAGATTGAATAATATTTATATCCTTTATATGAGATGTTTTCATTGTACGATAAATGTGTCTCACTTTGATATCCAATATCTGTAATAAGTTACTCACAAAACAAATGGTCATCCTGTTTAAATTGTTTTGTTCCGTTCAGTCGTTTAACAAGTCCATTTACATTCCATGAGCTTATGTATATTTGCTTAGATACTTTTGACACTGTGGGTCGGGTAAGGTACCATGATTTCCATCGTCTATTTAAATATGATTGGAAACATGTACTTGTCCTCTTCCCCCGCCTCCACAAACCTGGAAATAAGGATGATTAAGTACACACTACTTATGAATATATAATGAAGAGATGGCTTATGGTGATTATTTAGGTCACAATATAATGCAATCTCTATGTTGGAAACCAATAATTGAAGTTGAAGTTAAAAGTCAAGTTTTGTGCTACATTCCAGTGCAATTAATTAAAGGTAGGGCTCCATTTATTTAACTGGTCATCAGAAACTGGCAAGGTAAGTTAATTTTAACAACATCACTCTTTCAACTTTGACTCATAATAATTCGTGTCACAGTAGATTCCGCTTTGTTGATTCCACCGTTCGTGTGATTTCACTGGCTCCCTCAATCTCACTTACTCACTCGCTCCCTCAATCCCAATCTTTCACTCACTCACACACACACTCACACACTCGCTCCCTCAATCTCACTCACTCACTCGCTCCCTCAATCTTACTCACTCACTCCCTCAATCTCACTCACTCGCTCCCTCTATCTCACTCACTCACACACACACACACACACACACACACTCTACCCCCTTCTCTTTATCTCTCTCTCTCTCACCCACTCCCTTCATCTCACTCTCCCTTCCTTACTCAACCCCCATCCTCTCTCTCTCTCTCTCTCTCTCTCATTCACTAACTCACTCGCCTTATCTTTTGTAGACACACTCTCGATCTTTAAGGTCTAATCACTCTGGGCCACATACCCAATCTATCTATTTCTCTCTCTTTCACCAACTCACTCACTTATTATATTCCTTTCTCCCCCCCCCCCCTCTCTCTCTCTCCGTCCCTCTTACTCAGTCACTCACTCAATATTTATTTCCTCTCTCTCTTTCTAATTCTCCCTCTTTCTCTCTCTCTCTCTCTCTTTCTCTGTAATTCACTACCTTACTCAAACCCCAACCGCTCTCTCTCTCTCTCTCTCAATCACTAAAACATTCACTTATTCTATGTCTTTCTCTTTCTCTCTCTCTCTTTCACTCTCTCTCTCTCTCTAATTCACTCCATTACTCAAACCCTACTCTCCCCACTCTCTCTCATTCTCTCTCTTTCTCTCTTATTCGCTACCTAAAGCTATGGTCACAAATCAGAGCAGCGACCGACCGATCAGTAACCTGCTCGGTCGCTGCTGGAATTAGGCATCGCCCAGCGATTAGGTCGGTGCCCGGGCGGCGACCGCCCAGGCACCGAGCGTATTTTGGGCGGCGAGTGAAAAGTGAGCAGGCACCGCCCAAATTTTAACTCCGCGCTAAAACTTCAGCGGCGACCGAGCGATGCCCTAAAAGCGAGCGGTGCCTGGGCGGCCGCCGCTCGGTGGCCGGGCAGCCGCCGGGCAGAATTGGTTAAAAACTCGCCGCTCGGCCGCCGAGCAGGCTACTTTTGGGTAATGTGACCATAGCATTACTCAAACCCAACCGCTCTCTCTCTCTCTCTCTCTCTCTCTCTCTCTCTCTCAATCACTAAAGCACTCGCCCTTTTTATCACACACTCTCTCGATCTTTAAGGCCTAATCGCCCTGGGTCATGTACCCAATATATCTCTTTCTCTCTCTTTCACCTACTTACTCACTTATTATATTTCTTTCTCTCTTCCTCTCTCTCTCTCCCTCTCTCTCTTTCTATCTCCCCCTCTCTCTCTCTCTCTCTCCCTCTCTCTCTTTCTCATCACTAACTAACTTCTTTTTTTTCTTTCACACACACAACACACACACACAGTTTATATTTTACGCCTAGTCGCTTTTGGTTACTTATCCAATCCATCTCTCTCTCTCTCTCTCTCTCTCTCTCCTTCACCTACCCACTCACTTGTTATCGTTCTCTGTGTCTTCCCGTCTCTCTCTCTCCCCCTCTCTCTCTCTCTCTCTCTGAATTCAGGTTGAAATTAGATTCTTTTTCAAAACTAAAATACAAATGAAAGACCCCAGGTGCAACAAGGATACCCATCACAAACACAAATCAATATGATAATATCAAACAATGCGTGTGTTCACGCGAGGCATTGTAACATTGCTTTCATATTCATAACTTGATCGCATCCACTTGAATTCCTGACGCTGTGTGTTATTACTTCCTCGTACGTATGCTCTACATGTTGGCCTGTTTGGATCAGGGAGTCGACATTTGAGAATTATCCTACTTCCTCAACTCAAGCAGGTTTTATCGGATTCGGCAAACGAAGTAATTTCAATGCAATCAGAGCCGGAGAGTTAAGAATTCGGCTGGAATCATTATTCAAACAATTCAAGTCTCGCCGTTATCGCAATTTACACCAAGTTGAGCTGTATACACCGCTGTACTTAATTTCCGATTTTACCACACGGACTGCTCGTAAGAACTATATCGTTAGACTTAATTGTTCACCAGCAGATTATAGTTCATTATTCCTCAACTATTATTATGTCGAAATAACTCGCTGTGCCCAGACCTGAACAAAAGGTAGTGAATGACGTCATTGGTCTGCATTGAAAGGCTGACTGCTTGATTATACACATAACGTAAGTAGTTCTTACCGATTCATATATCTAAAACGCAATCTATTGTATTCAGATGTCACAGAATTTGACCGCTTAACAAATTGACCTATACATCAACAACAATAACTGTTACAATACAATTTGCAGATTTAAAACAAAAGTAGAGGATAATCACTCTTTCCTCGTATCTTGTATGCAATAAGTTTAATTCAATTAGTTATTTTTCTAGCACCTTTTAGTGATGCCTGAGTACAGATCATTGAGGATAGTTCTAACATAAACAACAACAAACAAACAAAAAACAAAACAAATAATCATTGTGCATATAGTTTGAAACACAGTTAATATACGTACCTAGCTATAGCTGTGGTTCGAACATGATAAGAAAATATATGGTGTCCTGCTTATGTTCTGATGTAGTGTTTCAAAGGTTATTTTGTTTTAAAAGTTTCTTTTTCTTGAATCTTAATACAGCATCACTTTTCATACATTTATAAAGTGTCATCAAATTAGGGCATTGCAGTGTGAATATGTTCATATAAATACACATGATTATATGGTTAACTTTCGTAGAAGTATGCTTTATCCAATTCATGTATTTTCTCATTTATTTTCTCTGAGCTGAAGGAAAACAATTCATTATTTGATGGGATTATCATAATCATATTACAACCATCTTGCAAATAATATACTAAACATGTCATGTAAATATATTGCATGATTACATTAATGATAACAAAAAATGAAAATATCGAATACAACTTGCAAGCTTTCAACATAAAAAATAAACCAAACCAAACAAGCATCTTATAGCGCATGCACACGTTGGGAACTTCCTGCCTAACTATTTTGTCAGGTTTTTCTGATATTGCATTGCTAGATACAGTAGCTAGATGATCACCATTCTAAAAGCTTCTCGAAAATTTCCCCTCTTAAAGTTGAATACTGCACAAACATATATGAGGCGACAATTAAAAGTCCCCTGTCATCATTTAAACTCCTATATGGCTTCCTTTTCTTTGTGTAAAGGTGTAACCCATGTCAAATTTCACACACTATTTATACAAAACTATGTAAGTTTCCTGTATTCAAAGGTTACCAAGTGCCCCCCTCATTCTTATTGGTTACTTTGCTTGGCCTCGTAACCTCTTGGACTTTGTGTCATGTGACACCCCATCCATATGTATGGATCATACCTGACTGCAGTTCTACTCTATACATTTAATGTGTAGCAAATGAAAGCATGTAATGTTGTAAACATGCTTTATACGATTATGGACCTATTACGGATGAACATTCAACATGATTCTTTCTTTGATCCAATGATAGTCACCGTCTTCTGATTATCTGCATCTTAATGAGAACATTCCGCTGTTTTAACAATAACGACTGCGTATTGCATTTTCGGTCATTGGCAAAGGAGCAGTTTCCCTCTCTTGGGTTTTGTTTGGATGGTGTGCTCTGTAAGAGTGTGTCTTAAATAAAAACATCCCCAATGGGGAGCAGCAAAGTAGAAAAGCAGACGATTTTACAGATATGAAGTGTATTATAATACTGATTTGCACACTTTCGCACACATCCATGACCTTATAAAACAATTAGAAGGCCATGCTCTGTATGAGCCATGTGCGTTGTAACTCTGGAATATTATGAGGAAATTGGGGGAAACGAGATTTTAAATCACAACAAATCCAAATATAACCTCTTTTTGGAAGTATCAACTTGTTAAAAAAAACAGTACAAGGAACAGCAATTTCCGATTATAAACCAGAAATGCACATCGATTTTCCATGATTTAAGCGAGTTATTATCTTCTGCGCATGTAGATTAACATGTGTAAAATCGCTATCTTGATTCTGTCCCGGCTTTCTGGCGGTGACCATCATTAGTCCAAAGTGCGAAAACATGTACGGAATGTTATTGAGACGACATTGGCGGAGACAATCCCAATGAATGTCCATCCGTAATAGGTCCATGATACGATATAGCTTCTGTATGAGGCTGTAAATAACTTGTGTAGATTTTGTTATATACATTATTTCAATAAGATTTGCTATCTTTATGCGGGTATAATAGTGCAATACATTCCATTCAAATTATGAATTTAGACTAGCTTATTGTACATGCTGAAATATAATATAATATGATAATAGTGTAATGAAGATAGATTACCATGGAGTCGATTCCATTTCAGGAACATTATGGTCGGTTTGCAGTGATTTAACATTTGCTCTGGTAAAAATTGCTCTGTGATATATTGGACTAACGTTGTGGGGTTAGGCTAATGTTGCATTATTATTTAGATTATATTTAGGGTAATATATGTAGTTAAGTTATGAATCATAAAGGATATAAGCTCAAATCGTTTAATTATGTTTTCGAGAATGTAAAATTCCAGCAAACTGTTTGCATCTACAAGAGTCTGAGGGCATAGGCCTCGGTGACGAAATGCTGTCATTGATATCAGAACTGTTTTATACTTGAAATTTGAAATCAATTGGAAGACATAATTCATAATTCATTCATGCAACCTGATATAAATGACAGCGTTTCTTTTTCCGAAGCCTGTGTCCTTTTTGCGGATGCTAACACTTTCGTGGCATTGTATAATGTGGAAGCATACACGAAATTGAACTTGTTAAGCTATATGTATATATCATTCATAAGTTATATTGATTATATTCATTAATATGCATGTAGCAAGACAGCAATAATCATTTGTTTGTAGCATGTAAGTATCGGGGTGCACTGCAAGGTTCTGGAGTCATCAACATCATAATAAATGTTGCCCAGTCTTGGTTAAGTAACAACCACTGTACACAGAAAGATGTATATGGGACTTCACAAATGGTGTTTGGGCTAGTACTACCTGATGTTCTTATCTTTCTATGCTCATTACTCAGCCAGTAAACATTTTCTTCCAAAATTGTTTGGCACATGACATTTATTTGTAATCTTGAACATTCAGTGTAAGTTTCGTTTGATTCTGTGAGAATTCTTTTTTTTTTTACCGGAACTCAAGTTTATCTTAACAAAGATTGCATCAAATTGTTTACATGCATGCCCACCTTGTGAGATGCTTTCTGATAGTAGAATTGGTTTTAATTGGTAACTCGTCCGTTTAATCTAGGAGCAATTTTAGGAGCATTTTGGGGCGTCTGGCGGGCCCTAAGCAGCAGCAACGTTGTGTGTTACGATGTTTTCTGTAGTTGCCTGTCCCTTTTCAACAGTTAACCTAGACATGATACTTTAGAAAGTCGATGACCAAAGAGTAGCTATTCTGTCCGACATGGCATCATAGTGCATGAATTTAAGTTTAAGTTTCTTAAGAATTTTGCATAAACATGTATGGAAGACCAGGTGGGAACGATAGACCCAATGTAATTTACATAAAATCACACTCTCTTATGTCAAATAAAGAAGATTGTTCTGCTTAATAATACCAGTGCTTGACAGTTTATTTAGCAATTATACACTTTTTACCATGCATCTTATTATAATTTACTGCCCACTCTATAGAAGCAACACCGTAACACATACAAAAATATGGTATCATTCTAAAAAAAGAATGAATACACTTTATAATGATAATAATCAGAGTTTACAAACCCTTCTAAGGGATATTTATATACAGAGAGAGAAAGAGACAGAGAGAGAGAATTCAACTGTTATCATAATTTTGTTTGACAAAGCTTGATCACAGTAACACATTTACACAATAACTGGTAGGAGTATAGGCCGAATAACATATTTAATGTTTACGTTTCATCCACAATATTTGTTTTCTTCTTCATTTTAAAATAAATTGATACGTTTAGCATGTACATTTTTTCTCTTTTCTTGTCATTAGGTTACGAACACCAGTTTCCCAGAAGTTTGATTCCTAGACGAATCCAAGATGCCTGTTTCCATTGGAGAATGGCGGGTGCGGATAGGAAGATTCATACATAGGGGCAGGGAATACGACATAAGAGACCGAAAGGAAAAGTTATTGAAGGAGAGAATCCGACTACTCAAGTTATTGGAAAAGAGGCTCCTTGAAAAGAAGGAAAAATCAGAAGGTGAATGCGAGTCCAAGCAAAACGACTCGAGCGCTAAAGCGGAAAACGCCCCAAATGAATCTAGTATCATTAATAAGGACATGCCGACTGATTCTCACAAAGAAGACAGCTGCAGTGAAAGTGAATCTACAATTGAAGAGAACACAACTCAAACGGAATCTACCACAAGTCATAAGAGCAATGGAACTGTCTCTACATTCCCTTTTTTCTTCACTTTGTTGCTGCCGTTGTTCACTTTGTTGTTATCCTTGCTCTTCTTCTTCGTCTTTGATTTTTCAAATTTGCTAGAGAGTTGTAAGCCTTTTCTGAACTGGGGTCGTGAATCTACTAGGAGGACTACATGTCTCATAATAATAATCGTGTGCAGCAGTTTTGCCTACACTGTTTTTTCATACGTAATAAAAGACAATGACGACTTGCATGATAGTCTGGTGGTAATAAAGGATGAGATCGCAAAAGCTGAATCTACCATCAAAGTGAAAAACACTTCAACTAAAACTACTGTCAAATCAAATAACTCTCCAACTGAATCGAACATTAATGAAAACAACACCGGAAGTGAAACAACCATCAAAGAAAACAGTAGTCCAACTAAATCTACCAAAGAATGCAACAACACTCCAATGAATGATACCATAAAAGAAAGAAACACTCCCTCTATCATCAAAGATGAACCACCAGAGAGAAAAACATCAAAGACAACAACATCAAATAGAAAAACCATCAAAGAGAAAAATACTACAACTAAATTTACCATCAGAGAGAAGAGCGCGCTACCTGAATCTAAAATCAGAGGCAGAGTTGCTCCAAAAGAATGTCATATCTACACTCTCTCTACCATGACAGACAAACCGCCAAATAGAAAAACACCCAAGAGAAAAACATTAACATCAAAGAGAAAAATGTCTAAGAAAAAAACCGCAAAAGAGAAAAAGAGAGCAACTAAAACTACCAGCAAAGCAAACAACTCTCCAACTGAATCGAATATTAAAGAGGACAACATGTTAAGTGAATCTACTGGCAAAGAGAAAATTACTCAAACTAAATCTACCTTAAAAAAGGATAATACTAGAATTACTGAATTAACAACCAAAGAAATCAACTCTCCAAATGAATCTAACATAAAGGAAAACACCATTACAACTGGATCTACCATCATAGAAGAAAGTGCTTCGACTGAGTCTTCCATCAAATACAAAAGCACTTCAACTAAAACTACCATAAGAAACAACTCCTCAAATGAATCTACCATCAAAGAGAACAACACTCCAACTGAATTTACCATCAAAGAGAACAGCACACCAACTGAATTTACTATCAAAGAGAACAGCACTCCCTCTGAATCTACCATCAAAGAGAACAACACTGCCTCTGAATCTACCATCAAAGAGAACAACACTCCCTCTGAATCTACCATCAAAGAGAACAAAACTACAAATGAATCTACCATCAAAGAGAACAACACTCCAATTGAATCTACCATCAAAGAGAACAACACTCCAATTAAATCTACCATCAAAGAGAAAAACACTTCAACTGAATCTACCATCAAAGAGAACAACACCCCCTCTGAATCAACTATCAAAGAGAATAGCACTCCCTCGGAATCTACCATCAAAGAGAACAACACTCCAACTAAATTTACCATCAAAGAGAACAACACTCCCTTTAAATTTACCATCAAACAGAACAACACTCCAACTGAATCTACCATCAAAGAGAACAACACTCCAACTGAATCTACCATCAAAGAAAACAACACTCCAACTGAATCTACCATCAAAGAGAACAGCACTCCAACTGAATCTACCATCAAAGAGAACAACACTCCAACTGAATCTACCATCAATGAGAACAACACTCCAACTGAATCTACCATCAAAGAGAACAACACTCCAACTGAATCTCCCATCAAAGAGAACAACACTACAGCTAAATCTCCCATCAAAGAGAACAACACTCCATCTGAATCTACCATCAAAGAGAACAACACTCCTACTGAATCTACCATCAATGAGAACAACACTCCAACTAAATCTACCATCAAAGAGAACAACACTCCAACTGAATCTCCCATCAAAGAGAACAACACTACAGCTAAATCTCCCATCAAAGAGAACAACACTCCATCTGAATCTACCATCAGAGAGAACAACACTCCAACTGAATCTACCATCAAAGAGAACAACACTTCAACTGAATCTACCGTCAAAGAGAACAACATTCCAACTGAATCTACCATCAAAGAAAACAACAGTCCCTCTGAATCTACCATCAAAGAGAACAGCAGTTCCTCTGATTCTACCATCAAAGAGAACAACACTCCCTCCGAATCTAACATCAAACAGAACAACACTACAACTAAATCTACCATCGAAGAGAACAACACTCCAACTGAATCTACTATCAAAGAGAACAACACTCCAACTGAATCTACCATCAAAGAGAACAACACTCCAACTGAATCTACCATCAAAGAGAACAACACTTCCTCTGAATCTACCATCAAAGAGAACAACACTCCCTCTGAATCCAATTTCAAAGAGAACAACACTCCAACTGAATCTACTATCAAAGACAACAACACTCGAACTGAATCTACCCTCAAAGACAACAACACTCCAACTGAATCTACCATCAAAGAGAACAACACTCCAACCGAATCTACCATCAAAGAAAACAACACTCCCTCTGAATCTAACATCAAACAGAACAACACTCCCTCTGAATCTAACATCAAACTGAACAACACCACAACTGAATCTACCATCGAAGAGAACAACACTTCAACTGAATCTACCATCAAAGAAAACAACACTCCCTCTGAATCTAACATCAAACAGAACAACACTCCAACTGAATCTACCATCAAAGAGAACAACTCTCGAACTGACTCTACCATTAAAAACAACGACCGTTTAAGTGAATCTACCATCAAAGACTACAATTCTACAATTCAATCTATCAACGAAAAGAACAACACTACAGCTGAATCTGCCAACAAAGGCAGCAACTCTGCAAAAGAAAGTACCATCAAAGACAGCAACACTCCAATTGAATCTACACACGAAGAGAACGACACTTCAACAGAATCTACTCTAAAAGGAACCAGCTCTACAACTTCTATCAAAGACAACGGCTCTCCAACTGAATATACCAACGAAAGCAACAACCATTCAAGTGAATCTCCCATCAAAGGCAACAACTCTAGAAGTGAATCTACCCCAAAAGACAGCAACACTACAAGTATATCTGCTATTAAAGAGAAAAACACTCCTTCTAGAACTCCCACTGGAGAGAGAGACAATCAACCCATGATAGTGAACAGCGTGCAGGCAGAATATACCATGGGACCCGGAACCCAAAAGGTGTGTATGTGTTTTAACGAGGTTATATTCTTCCACTCCAATTTAACTCAACAGCCTTGAAATACATGTAGAAACAATTACAAATTAAGCAACATCATCCACATTACCTAATGCCATGACATATGCAGACAAATTTATGAATATGTGTAGAAATGTATACAACTCTCAGCTTCAACATGTTAAATTTCAGTACTGAAAACTGTATCAGCTCAAATTATGTATTCATATTTGTTTGTTCTATAACGATTGACGTATGTGCACATATCATTTTAGATTCATTCAGCCTTTCCATACAATTCCATAGGTATCCTCAGACGGAAAACACAGTATTTCGAATCAGATTCCAAGCAGCCTGAAAGGAAACACTGATGATCCTGTCATGCAAGAGAGCACCTGCCTCCCTGAGATGATCCTGGTCAAGGCTGGAGATGTAGAACAAAATCCAGGTCCATTCGACAGGTAAACATCTTGCTCTTTTTTTTGTTGGGGGGGGGGGGGGGGAGGGGCAGTACTCACGACTTCTTATGTTACCTTTTATCTTGGTGATGAAATGCAATCCAAGAAGGTTTATGCCCCCCCCCCCCCCACTCAGTGTTATTTAGGGTACGCGTATGCTTGTACCCTCTTTTTGAAAAGACCCCCTATCTGAGCACTGCCAACATTTCCAAACCCCCCTTTCGCGGGCTTTTCACGGACTTTTCCTGCCTTGGAGACCCCCCTAAATCCGGAACGCTGCTCAATGTACCCCCTATCTCAGGACATGCAGACACCCCCCCCCCCCCCTCATCTCAGATAAGCTGTCATTACTGGTTGGCACTTCTTCAAGTTCTTCTTCTTGATTATTTTGAAGCACAATTTTTTTTAGGGCTTCAATATTACACCATATCACAGACACTGATAACATGTAGGGCCTTGCATCTCAGATTTAACATTGTTAAAGGACAAGTCCACTCGAATTTTCAAAAATCATAGCATGTTGTAAATAAATCAAAGGTTGAAACTGCCAAATATCACTGCTGTACTTCAATCGGCTGATTTTTAAGAGCGATTTCTATTTCGGTTATTTCTAGCAAAACATTTAAATTTGCCGCACCGATGTCAGATTGTTGATCACGTGATGTGACGTATGGTCCTCACAACTTAGCGCATGTCTTACATTCTGCCGCTGTGCCAGGCGTACGGGTGTTCCAATCGGCCAGGGTATGGGAGTAAAAAAAGTTTCTTTAGCATCCCAAACCCATTGAAAGACAGGGAGAGATGTTCTCAGTGGTTGAATAATATTGGGACAAACAAGTTTAATATACGGACATATCAATTTAGCAAAAATAGAGTCGTTTGCGAGGACCACTTCGAGGCTGATTGTTTTCAGGAAGACATCCATGCGCAGCCAATCCAATTGTTCACAACACGTTCGCGAATGGGCATCGTCGCGTCTCGAGCTCTGTGTTGTGAGGACCCTACGTCACAAAAAATGTCGCGCGATGCATTGTGGGGGAGAACCGGCTCGATCACTAACTTGTTCTTTGCTCATTAAAACAATTAATTAAAAATAAGTCCGAGCTCCATTTTCCAAGACCAAGTTATATTTGGGCTTTTTAGATTTTTGTCTATCTAATCATCAAACCTTTTTAGCCGAGTGGACTTGTCCTTTAAACGATCCCTTTAATACACAGCCAGGATAGTATTACTAATGCAGCTGTGTGTGAATTAGGGTAGCCTACACTAGGCCTACAGTACAAAACTACATAGGTCTAGATCCAAGTACCACATATTCATTTTCATGGGTGTAGGAAAATGAGTTTGAAAGTGTTACTATTGCGATCAAACTATAGGGTAAACTACTCACCTGAATGTGCCACCCTGTGAGCCACAGGTAGACAGCCACAATATCCACAACGAGGAGACTGTGGGTCCTGCTCAAAGACGTCGCAATCATGACAATTTTGGCAGGGCCCACGCCTCATACCCCATCTTGATGCCCCGGCTTGATGCCGAGCCTAGGCCGATGTGCATGCTGAGCGTGCAGCTAGCGGATGCGCCGTACAGACTATACGTTCTGTTGTTATCTCTCTCTCTCTCTCTCACACAGATTTTGAGAAGTCCGTACTGCCGCCGTACCTGGACGGGAGTGCATGGGACTCAATGTTTTTACTTTTCATAATGAAATAATCCTGAATGAGCTTTCGAAACTAGCAGGAATTTCTGAAATCTGATCGCGGGATTTCATCAATTTTTCTATGTTCAACTTCAAGATATTTTATAACCCCCTTTTTTAATTACAAAGAGATGAGAGAAAAACACCCCCTTTTTAAAGAAAATCTCCGGGTGAAAGTCAAATCACCCCCTTTACATTTCTCGGGCCGTACTTTGTCGCACGAAAAGTACCCCTTTACCGGACATTTTGGCAACACGCATGCGGTCATTTCGAAACCTGAGTGGGGGGGGGGGGGGGGGGGGGTTATGTTAACCACAAACGTCCATCCACTGCTGAAAACTAGTTTGTTTACATCTCATCGTGTGAAAAGTGATTCTTTACATTCTACTAGATGCAATTACAAAAAAGTCCATAAGCAAACCTGTACGCCAGCCTACGCATAGCCTACGCAGGGACTATTTTCCCATTAATACGCAGCTTAATTTCTTCGTTGTCGGTACGCCAGACTACGGAACTCTACGCAGTTCCAGTTGCTTATAGAATAACTACCGGTACAGTTGGATCGTTTGTTTTAATTTTTATATAAGGCCAAATAAAAGAGAAAAACATGTTTAGCGTCCTGTTTTTTTGAAAAATAGGAAGGAGGAGGCCCTTTTTTTTTCTTCTTTCAAAATGGCCGCTCAAAATGGCCGCTCCGTACATTTTCCCTGACATTCGGGCTATTTTTCAAGATGGCGGCCGACAATCTTTTTTTTTTTTAAATCAGAAATACATCCATTTTAGCAGTGTTTTTCATGTTTTTTTTCTTTCATTTATTTATTTATTTATTTATTTTTTAAATTAAAAATGAATAAATAGGAGGCGGCCCCCAAAAAGGAAGCGGGCGGGACGCTAAACATGTATATATATTTTTTTAATGGCCTAAATGGCAAATAAAGTTCTTGGTGGTTTTAATTTAGACAGTCTCTATATATCTATTTACACCCCCGCCCCCCTCTAGAATCCCGCGGATTTCCGCGGGTCCTGCTAGTTTCTTATAACTGTGCAACTATAATAATAATAATAATAATAATAATAATAATGTTCAATTCCCATATAGCGCATATTACAAAATTGTCTCTATGCGCTTAGATACGAGAGAGAGAGAGAGAGAGAGAGAGAGAGAGAAGAGAGAAAAGACATGAAGAATATTGAGCTTTCACCGTTTAGCAATTACAATTATCAAATCAATTACAAAATTCACATGTTTACTACATAAATTTAAATTTAAGTTTAAGACTGGCATGATCGAAACAGATATGTTTTTAAGTTGGATTTAAACTGATGTAGTGAAGGACAACGTTTTAGAGACTCTGGAAGATTGTTCCATAGTTTTGGTATGGCATACTGGAAAGCACGGTGCCCATATGTTTTGGTGGATGTGACTAAAGGTGTGAATGTATGTTTTGAAGATGAACGGAGATTGCGAGTTGGTAGATGACTTGAAATAATATTTTGCAAATACATGGGAGTATCATTGTGTTTACATTTATATGCAATGGTTAAGAGTTTAAAGCTGATTCTATCTCTTACAGGTAACCAATGTAAATCATATAACACAGGAATAATGTGATCTCGTTTACGTTTACGTGAGACAATTCTAGCTGCACAATTTTGAACTCTTTGGACCTTGTCTATGAGAGAATCTGGTAAACCAAACAACAAACTGTTACAATTGTCAATACGACTCATAACAAATGCATGAACTAGTTTTTCTGTTGTGGCTTGATCAAGGTAACGTCTTAATTTGCCAATTTTATGAATTGCATAATAAGCTGACCGACACATATTGCCAACATGTCTTTTCCATGTTAGTTGATCATCAACCATGATTCCCAAATTTCTGGCATAGCTTGAAGGTTCAAGAGGAGGTCCATCGAACGTTATGGGTGGCAGCTGACTTCTGGTTCTAAAACGTGATGATATATGCAACAACTCAGTCTTTTCCTCATTAATCTTAAGACCATTCATCGCGGACCATGATTTGATTTCATTTAGACATAGTTCAATTTTTGGTATAACTGTACATATTTCATCTCCTTTCAAAACTGTATACAACTGTGTGTCATCAGCATAGATGGCATAGTTGAAACCATTCGCAGAAATAATGTCCTCCAAAGGGGATGAATATATAACTAGATCCAAATACCAAATTTAAATGTCTAAATATATGTTTTCAGCATAAGGAACTCAACCAAATACTTAGTAATACAGTTTTTTAACACACAAGTAGCAGTTAAACTACTTGAGCTCTTTCCGAAATCCAAAATGGCACCCCAAATGGGCACCATTTCCAATTTTATCTCATTGTATTAAAGTAGATACGTTATGAATACAATCAAATGTCTATACTAGAAAAGCACCATTGTAATACATATCAGTACAAATAAACCTTTCATTAAATAATTAAATACTTCTTATACATAAAGTATACCCACCCACCCACCCACCCACCCACACACACATGCACACATATGGCTGCTTCCATCAGACTGACAGTGTGCAACCGTGAAGAGTATTCAAAGTTAGATGGAACTGAAAATGGAGACACATTAGTACCAATTAATGTCGCAAAGGCAAAAGTCACAAGGTTTCAAACAGGAAATGCACCTCAATAGCACATGCCATGTCATCTCTGCTAGTAGACCAGGTCATTTCTGTCGCCAATATTGTTGGAATAAACACCGGAAGTGTGGCTCACGTGAACAGATAGACATCTTGAGCTGAGCAACATGAATTTTGTCCTTCATGCAGTGGTTTCATGAAAGTGGCCATGCAGAGTGACCAGTACGAGAATTGAAACTCTGCCCTTCATACATTTAGACCCCTCCAATCCGAGTACCATCTACACGGCACTATACTTTGCACAGTCACAATGCGAAAAACATAACTTAAGAATATGTGCAGTAACATTTGACCAGCCCTCGTACATCAAGGCAGCAGAGATTGTAGCTTCTTCTCAAGACCTAGGAAAAGTAATCGTCCGTTTTTAAGGATTTCACCTCCTCATGTTATCTCGGCAGCATATAGTCCACGTCATGGGCGGAAGTATGTTTGCAGAGCTATGGGAGCCAGTGTCCGCCAACGGGTCTGTCATACATTTGCAATCTGGTCATGCATTTTCCCCTTCTCTTCGTGCTCACATTCTTACTTCAGCTGCCCTCATTGGCGTGTTGATGGGTAAACCTGGCGTCTTAGACAGCATAGATAAGGACCACTTAGCGAATATGTATGGTGCACTCCTCAACCAGGACAAGAAGGTGACTGCTGTACCTGAGAAGAGTGTGTCAAACGGTTAAAGTCAGATCATTTCATAACTCATTAACCGAGCAGCAGGACACAGTAGGAGAGGGAAACTTTGGTTGCAGTATATCCGACATTTATGTGTCTATTCTGCAATGTTTCATTCCAGCTGAAAGGACAGGAGACTGGAAGCTCCATCTCAGCTGTGTGAGGGTACTGATACAACACTTCCATGCTGCAGGACATCTTCACTAGTTCAAATCTACCAGGTTTTTTTACAACAGATGAAAGCTCAAGAGCAAACCATGCCAGGAAATGAATATACACAATCCGCAGAAAAGGAATACTTCGCCATCCGCCGTGTGGATTCATTCTGAGGTGGTAAATTCTCTGATCAGACCATTGAAAAGTTCCTGATGCGGCAGCTGTAAACATCTAGAGAAATGACTCGTGGACGTGGAATCACAGAGAGTACATTGGCTAAGTGGGTTCATGCACTTCCTCACTGTGTTCTTACCTGTGATGAACTGGAACAGTTCACCGGAGTACACACCGGTACATCAGAGCAGCATAAAGACATACAGCAAAGTGCCAGGTCAAGAGACAATAAAGAAAGATGTATCTTTGTTGGATGGCTGCAGGCACATCACCATTTGCTGGATACGAACGTAATTGCCTGGTCTCCTTGTCAACTGGCATTGTCGCTGGCTCATCTGTTAATTGTGATTAACCTGTACAAATCGGCCTAGTAGCGGCATCCGAAACAAATGCATGGTAGGAAGTTTACAGATATCAAGCTACGTACATCGTAAGGACAAGGTGAAGATCAATGGTGCCAAGAGTAAGAGAGTGCAAATCAGGGGACAAAGCACATAAGTCAACCCAACGCTACTGTTCAACAGAATCACATGTGTCCTGAATAACAACACTGAGATGGAATCGTTCTTTGCTTATGAACTTATTCCCACGCACTTTCCCTTTCAAAGGTTGGGTGATGCGGAAGCCAACAAAGAGTTCTCTGGGTCTCCTGCTGAATTCGTTCTCCAAGCAATCCAACCTGCCATAAATGGTCTCTTTGTTTTAGATTGGTGGTCGCTACTGCACATTTAAGCAATATGGAGCTCATTTGACGGTGGTTTTCGATGGATATGGAAGTGCAACTTCGACAAAGGTGCCTGAGCAGAGACAAATAGCCCAAAGATGTACCTCTGTATTTGATGATAATATATTATATGCCAACAAGCACAACCCCAAACAGCTTTCCTTGCTAACAGCAACAATAAGATAAGACTTATGCAAACTCTACGTGACAAAATACGTATCAAACAGGCCGAAGCGGATGCCACTACCCTGATTGTCCCTACAGCACAAGCAGTAGCAGAGTCAGAACAGGTGCCCATTGTTGTCGTTGGTAAGGACACAAACTTACTGGTCATGCTAGTTGCTCCGGCAACCACTTCCACAGATATGCACATGCTATGCCGCAGTAATCCTGTCACGGTCTTCAACATTCATTAAATTCAGCATGCCATAGGGGACACTAGAAATTGCCTGATGTTTCTTTATGCTGTGACAGGGTGTGATACGGTCTCTGCAATCTACCGTCAGGGCAGTCGTAAAACTTTCAATATGGTCCACAAGAAACTTGACTATGACTTGCTTGATACATTCGCAGTGGAAGCACCCATGACGAGGTAAAAAAAAGAGCCGGGAAAGCCTTTATGGGGCCAGCAGCTGTTAATAGGGGGTTTTTCGTTTGTCACGTCGACATAGTCGACGTCAAATATGGGACGTCCTTTCGGCAATCTGCGCATGCGTCGGGTCGTCTGGCGTCGTCAGGCCACATTTGCGAACCCGTTCATCGATGATTTGAGGTTCGTCAGAAAACTAGTGACCCGTCGTCAGAATGACGTCATCTTGCTACATCGCAGCGTAAAAACAGAAAGAGAAAGTGATAGAATGATCAAAAAAGCAAAGAATAACATAAGAAAAAGTGATAGAAGGAAGGAAACAAAGAATAACATAAGGAAAGACAGAAAGAGAAATAGTGATAGAATGATAAAAACAAAGAATAACATAAGAGAATATGAAAGAAGGAAGAAACAAAGAATAACATAAGGAAAGACAGAAAGAGAAGGTGAAAGAAGGGAAAAACAAAGAATAACATAAGGAAAGACAGAAAGAGAAAGTAAAGGAAGGAAAAAACAAAGAATAACATAAGGAAATACAAAAAGAGAAAGTGAAAGAAGGAAAAAAGTAGAATAACTTAAGAGAATATGAAAGAAGGAAGAAACAAAGAATAACATAAGGAAAGACAGAAAGAGAAAGTGAAGGAAGGAAAAAACAAAGAATAACATAAGGAAAGACAGAAAGAAAAGGTGAAAGAAGGACAAAACAAAGAATAACATAAGGAAAGACAGAAAGAGAAGGTGAAAGAAGGAAAAAACAAAGAATAACATAAGGAAATACAAAAAGAGAAAATGATAGAAAGATAAAAACAAAGAATAACATAAGAGAAGATGAAAGAAGGAAAAAAGGAAGAATAACATAAGGAAAGACAGAAAGAGAAGGTGAAAGAAGGGAACAAACAAAGAATAACATTAGGAAAGACAGAAAGAGAAGGTGAAAGAAGGAAAAAACAAAGAATAACATAAGGAAATACAAAAAGAGAAAGTGATAGAATAACATTAGGAAAGACCGAAAGAGAAGGTGAAAGAAGGAAAAAACAAAGAATAACATAAGGAAATACAAAAAGAGAAAGTGATAGAATGATAAAAACAAAGAATAACATAAGAGAAGATGATAGAAGGAAGAAACAAAGAATAATATGAGGAAAGATAGAAAGAAAAATGATAGAATGATAACAACAACAATAACATTAGGAAAGACAGAAATAGAAAATGATAAAGAATATACAATGAAAAGATAGAAGAGAAGATGAAAGAAGGAAAAACAAAGAATAACATAAGGAAAATAGAGAGAGTATAATAGAATAATAAACGAAGAACAAAATAAGAAGTGAAAGAAGGAGAAATTGAATAAGCGCATGCGGGGGGCATTACGTCATCGTGTAGAGAACGGGTGTCGACTTATTAAAACGAAAAGGGTTATAAGGTAGTGAACAGGACGGGTGTCTGACGCCAGTTCGCATCGTTAGAGGACGTGAACGCCGTCCTCGTCCACACAAACGAAAAGCCCCTAATATCATGATGACTACCGTCACACTGCATACAATTAAACGGGCAATTGGTCGCAGTTCATCCTTTCAGTTAGAAAGTCTACCTCCAACTAGTGCTGCAGCAAAGCAACATCCATACCGCACCTATCTTACAGTCATTATGTATAAAAAGCTTTAGCGACCTTGGTACTAATGTGTCTACATTTTCAGTTCCATCTAATGTTGAGTACTGTTCACGGTTGCACACTGTCAGTCTGATATCGTTGAGGATGATGGAAGCAGCCATATGTGTATGTGGGTTTGAGTGTGTGTACTTTATGCATAAGAAGTATTTTTTAATTAAAAGATTGTTGTACTGATATGTATTTCAATGGTGCTTTTCTAGTCTAGACATTTGATTATATTCATAACATATCTACTTTAGTACAATGGTATAAAATTGGAAATAATGGCCATTTTTGGTGCCATTTTGGGTGTCATTTTGGATTTCGGGAAGGGCTCAAGTGGTTTTACTGCTACTTGTGTGTTTCAAAATGTGTTAATAAGTATTTTGTTGAGTTCCTTATGCTGAAAAACATATATTTAGACATTACAATTTTGTATTTTGGTTATCTAAGTTATAAGAAATACAGGAAATGGCAGCAATTTTGGGCGCCATTTTGGATTTCGAAAAGGGTTAAAGTGGTTTATAGCTACTTGTGTGTTTCAGAATTTATCAACATGTATTTTATTGAGTTCCTTATGCTAAAAAACATATATTTAGACATTTACATTTTGTATTTGGGTTGTCTAGTTGCAAAGCTATAAGAAATTCAGGACATGGCGGCCATTTTGGACGCCATCTTGGATTGCAGAAAACGCTCAGGGAGGATTTATGAGGACTTTTAGTATGTTAATTTAGACATATTCCTGGACCTATCCTGAAAAAAAATCAGCTTGTTTTTAATACCGAAAATGTCCATGTTAAAACTAATGCTCTTGGCCTAATAGAGCAAATCATAAAGCAAACAGAAACTATTCTAAATCGTGCAAATTAGAATAGATGCCCTTATGACATAATGCCATG
This sequence comes from Strongylocentrotus droebachiensis, assembly GCA_035222895.1. Classification (NCBI taxonomy): domain Eukaryota; kingdom Metazoa; phylum Echinodermata; class Echinoidea; order Camarodonta; family Strongylocentrotidae; genus Strongylocentrotus; species Strongylocentrotus droebachiensis. The sequence continues at coordinate 119,182 of JAVYIG010005521.1, forward strand.
AAATCTCCTCCCCCCTACGTTTTACCATACTCATTTGGCAGATTTTATTTAATAGTTGTAGTTCCTCATTTCCGCTGTATTGCAAAGTATACATTTGGCATGGATATGTTAAAGGAGTACTTCTGATACTGGGTAGTGTATTAGAGAGGGTTTGTATGGGCATAAAAGATAGTTTGAGAGAGTAGGTGTGTGTGTGTGTGTCTGAGAAAGAGAGAGAGAGAGAGAGAGAGAGAGACAGAGAGAGAGAGAAGGAGAGAGAGAGAGAACGGGGAGAGTGAGATAGAGAGAGAGCAAGGCAGAGAAAGGGGAGAGTAAAAGAGAGATATAGCAGAAAGAGAGAGAGAGAGAGAGAGAGAGAGAGAGAAAGAAAGAGAGGGGTGGGGCTCTGGACATATGCTTTCATTCCAATAGGTCTCTGGTACACTATTTTTCATGCCCATGCACACCCTCTCTAATACACTATCAAGTTGTATAAGTACTCCTCTAATATTCCCATGCTAGATGTATGATTCGTATTGAACATAATGCCTTCTCCGTCTCACTAGGCAAGAGATATGTATTCAGTTGTCTGGCTACCATTAAAGGCAAAGCCCCTCATATAGTTTCATTTTCAAATGGAACAGGTCCCTAATACACAAAGTACCGGTAACAAACGCACGACTCTATCTCTTTTAGCATATACATGTATAAACCATCAATAAAAGCCAACCCCGTTTCCTTTATATATTTTAATCTTCCAAATTACATATTGTGGAGTTCATTTTCTTTATTTCTAACCCGTTCAATAACAAACAAATTCTAGTCAATGCCATCTGTTACCTTAATTAGGATTATCATGAGTATGCTTTTATACCATTAATAATATTACAAGTGTAGAGCAGTGGTTCTAAAACTTTTTCATTGACAGTAGGGAACGGATGTGAAAACATGGGGTGCCATTCGTACACAAGTTTCTCCCGGTCATTCGCATACGTCCAATGAAGTGTCAACAATTCTGTTCATTTCAAAGAAGTGCATTTACCCCATCAATCAGAATTACTTTACCCTTTACGGCTATAATTGAAATGGCTCAATATCCAGTGGTCATAATCAAATATTCATATACATTAAATGTTGTGCTTTATGAAAATTATTTTGATAAAACACTGAATTAAGTGAAGATAACATTGTGACGTGATTATAGAAGGAAGGGGGAGGGGAGGTCGTGTAGTGAAAAAGATGGGAATGAGAGAAAGAAGGGAAGGGGCGTCTAAGCACGTCTGTCCACAGGGAGGGAAATCTCACACCCTCTTTTATTAGATGATAATTGGTAGAAATACTGGATGAATGGCATCTACCGATAAACCTAGCTGGCAAAAGGAAAAATCACTCTCTCGATTCTGGTTCACTGCCACCATATGTTTGTATAGGGACGAAACCCCTGGACAAACGATCGAAGTTTCACAGTCGATCAAAACTCTCTTAAAATATGTCCCACACACCATTCTGAATATCAAGCATTGTGGCGTAATAGTAGAGAATCTTGAAACTTGAATTTGTTGCACCCTAAAAGCTTTGTTGGTAGCTCTCCAAGGTGGAGTGAAGGCAACAATGTGTGAGTGTGTGAAGTGAGCTAGTAAAAAGGAAACTTGTCTAGGAATTCTGGTGAGTATTCAATTCTCGCACATTATTCACTTGTACATAATGAGTAATACATAGCCTCTCACAGTGGCGCGTAGCTCCAGGAGGTTTGTCTCCCTCAATCGAATGCCCCACCCCCCCCCCCCCAACAAAAAAGGGTGAACCGAAGGGAGACATGAAGGAAGAGGAAAAAACAAACAGGTAACATATGAAGATAGATCGCTCAAAGATGATCTTCAAAGACAATGATATTTATGCGAATCAGTAATGATAAGTCTTAAATGAAATATTTTATTTGATGAGGCAAGACATGTTAAATGATGAAATTCACAAGCGATGAGGGGGCATTCTGTATTAACATTATCATACTCGCCATCATCTCTATCAGTATTGCTTGAACTATTATCAATTTAATCTCGGTTTGTAATAGTTTAAAATAAGTGCCCCTTCCCCCTTCTCATAAGTCCCCATTTACAACACTGATAAGTGCCCCCATTCAAATCTGATAGTTTCCTTTTTTAAAATTGGCATGTGCTCCTTTTCATAAATGCCAATTTTTCCTTCACGAATAAGTGCATGCCTCTTCTCTATAATATATGTGTGCATGTGTTTACATATATTCTTTTAAACTGCTAAAAGGGGTACCTTTCAACCTCTCATTCTTTAAATCCAATGTCCTTTTGAACTTCATAGAATACCAAGGTAATCAATCACCCTTTGTTCAAGAATATAAAGGTTCAGAGATTACAGGAGTTTTCAAACTCAAGGTAAATGCATTTCCATTTCCAAATGTCATGAAAGTTATACAAAAAATACTGACAATAATTACCATACGTGCTATGACAAGACATTATTATTACCCCTCATGTCCCCAGAAACAATAGACGTGTCATAATGTCCCTAACATGTGCTCCAATATAAATGATTGAGAGCCATTTTCAGATCGTCACACACAACAGCAAAGTAAGGTGTTGAAGCAATGGCTTAGACCACGTAAAGAGACAATCTTGAAGATCTCACATTTGTAATTTTACGCTTTGAGATTATCCCTTATTTCCTCTTCCCCTTCTTTTCCAGGCAATGCCTCATTAGGTTGGAGACCCTCCACCTTCTCCCTTTTTAATAACACTCTGTTACCCCTGTCATGTCAAATGTATGATTTGCAACATACAGCTTTCTCCATCCCACTAGGCACGAAATATGTATTCAATTGTCTGGTTTTCTGGCTACATGCAAAGCCCCTCAATTTAGGTTTCTCGTCAGATAGAGCAAATCATAAAGCAAACATAACCTTTCCTAAATCGTGCAAATTAGAATTGATGCCCTAATGACATAATGCCATCAAACCTCTTTTTTTCTTCTTTTTACCATACTCATTTGGCAGATTTCATTTAATAGTTGTAGTTCCTCATCTTCGCTGTATTGCAGATCATACATTTGGGAGGGTTGGTCTCGGCATGAAAGATAGTATGACAGACAGAGAGAGAGAGGGGGGGGGGGAGAGATAAGAGAGAACGGGGAGAGTGAGATAGAGAGAAAGCAAGAAAGAGAAAGGGGAGAGTAAAAGAGAGATATAGGTGAAAGAGAGATAGGGAGAAAGAAAGAGAGAGAGAGAGAAAGAGAGGGGTGGGGCTCTGGAATGCTTTCATTCCTATAGGTCTCTGGTACACTATTTTTCATGCCCATGCACACCCTCTCTAATACACTATCCAGTTCCATAAGTACTCCTCTAATATTCCCCTGCTAGATAATATGCTTTGCAGTGAAAATAATGCCTTCTCCGTCTCACTAGGCAAGATATATGTATTGTATTGTCTGGTTGCCTGGCTACCATTAAAGGCAAATCCCCTCATATAATAGTTTCATTGTCATATGGAACAGGCCCTTTACACAAAGTAACAAATGCATGCTCTCATGATTTCAGCTCTTTGAGCATAGATGAACCATCAATCAGAGCCAAACATTTTTTCTCGAATTAATGTACATATTATTGAGTAAATTTTCTTTATTTCTAACCCATTCGATGAAGAAGGAAAAATTCTAGTTGGTTTCATATGTTACCTTTAGTTGAATTAGCATGATCATGCATGTAGAGCGGTGGTTCTCTTTTCCTTGACGTTACGGATGTGATTTACATAAAAGCTAAGGGGTCCGAAACATGGGATGCCATCTGCACGAAAGTTCTTCCGGTCATTCCTATACCTCCAATAGAAAAACTAACGTTACTATTAAATGATTGGAAGTGCAGGCGAACATGACTGAATTTTTACTCAGACAGTCTACTATGGAAAGCCATTGGGGAAAAACTAAGCATATTCGATCCTTCCAAAATATATGGGTCATTAACAAAATATATTCAATGTTTATAAAGCAATATATACACGCAAATGAAATATATCTGATGTTTATTTGAAATATATGCGTTATAAAAATACAAGCGATGTTGACAAAATATACATGCTAGTTAGAATATTCTATGTTTATAAATTAATATATGCGCTTTTAAAGTACAATCGTGTGTGTTTGAATGTCAGTGATATCTGCTTATGAGATGCAAACTTAACCTACAGACTAGAAAAGACCTCTTGACGTGGAATCTATTTCAGGATAACTGCCTTGTGAGAAGAAAAAGGATGCCTGATTTTATACCAAAGTCTGTGTTTGATTTTCCTCTACCATTTTAAAATCTATCCATATGTTATAAAATATGACTGGTGAATTTGCCAAAAAATGATGGAACATTAGTTAGTTGGGGCTTGTTGGTGTGTTGGCTCAGTCAGTAGAGCGTCTGCCTCACAACCGGGAGGTCGTGGGTTCGAACCCCTGCCGCGTCATACCAAAAGACGTTAAAAGACGGGAGTTGCTGCTACCTTGTTTGGCGTTCAACAATAATGGATAGAGCAACGTTGATCTGGCGCTGCTCAGTGGCTGCCGGGCTTACGATCAATTGGGCAAAAAGAATTTCCATTTTCGGTTTAACTTAATAAAATTTGGAGTGGACTTTAAAAAAATATTGTTATTATTATTATTATTACGTCGTTCCATCGGGTATTCCGGTTGCAAGAACTTTCGTGAATAATCGATTCCTAATCCTCAAATAGCCGGATGTAATGCATGTGAAATACACCCTCTTTATTGTCAAAGTGTCGGGTGCAGGTTTCATTATATGATATATGATTATATCATTCATGACTGCAATCTTTAAGGATATGAATTGATAAAATTCGAGAGCATTCGGGGGTTCCATCCTTAAACTGCAGGCAAGGGGTTCTGCCTCTGTAACACACGGGGTTCCGAAGGGCGTCTAAATGGACTCCATCCGTAAAGATGAAAGCAGTTCCCAAGGCAACCTTTTATTGTACAAACGAATCCTTACGAGAGTATGTTTCTATCTTAAACGTCTTTAATTGCTAAAATCTCACATCACCTTTGCAGAACATGGACCATAATAAGCCGGGTCCCTGGACCCCACCCCTGTATGTATCAAATTTATCAAAAGATCAGGAGCCTGCCTTATCAATTTGTATTAAAAATTCAATGTAGATAAGACTAATTTGTGCCCAATTACTAGGAAGGAGTGAAGAAATATCAGATTTCATATGGCTTTATATAATATCTGACAGTGAAATCAATCTGTTTTGCAACAGTTTAATGTGCTACATAAGGCCTGCAATGTCTGACCCTTGCCCTAAATTACCTTCCTCAGACATGAGGTTACTATTGCTTATTATGATTTTCGTGTATTTAGCTATATGTGAATCGTCAATATCGAGTATTAAATATATATTTTTCAAATCGTTATTTGTTCTTAGGATTTTATGTCCTAAATTGTGAAGAGTATTCAGTATGGTCTTCATTAGATAGACTGTATTTACAGGCTTTTATATACCTATCTTGTTTTTTGTTATAAAGTAAAGCTTTCTTTAACCTTTTGATAGAAAATATATTATAGTTTTACCAGATGAGAGAAGCCTTATGAGTTCATAAAGGATTGTATGTGTACGCAATATTTGATGTTTATGATTTGCTAAGCCTTTTTCGGAGGGGTTTATCAAGCGATGCCAGCAGTAAACAACATATTTTAATCCTGTGAGTGCGAGGGGGAAATCACCCGGTTTCCGCTAGGATGGCGCTATTTATTGCTGATCTTTTGGTAAGAATGAGACCTTTACACAAACATTCAATTGTTGGGACTCGGGTAGGAATGTTTGTGGCATTTGTATCATTCTTTCGTATCATTTACCTAATATTCAAGCCCTCATACTTTAGAATTAAAAAGAAGGATTTTGCTATACAGGTATCGACAATTTTAAGTATGTTGGATATTCGTTCTTTAGGGAAGAATGTTCGTAGGCTAAATATGGCTGTTATGGCTTTGTTGATTAGGTTTTATTGCGCGTTTAAAAATGCCTGATGGTTTGAGGATAATTCCTACAAATTTCCATTCGTTCATTGTTTCTGTTCGGGTGTAATCAAATTAAAACAACAATTATTTAACGTTCCTCCTGCCTTACTCAAAATCTTTATCTTTGTCATTCCCGTATTAATTTATAAACTCCACTTTACAAATTATTTATTTAAGTGATTTAATGCTGTTTGAAGTCCACATACCTTTTTAGATACAATGAACAGGACATATGAATTCAAAATAATTGTTTCTCTTATAAACGTAATGTTACTGGGAAGAAAATTATCTCCAAATGAAACTATAATATCATTTAAATATAAAATAAAAAGTTGTGGCTTAATACACAAAATTGGTTTACGCCTAACGAAGTGGGGAAATATTCAGTTATTTTGTTTTGCAGTTTAACAAAAAAATGGACATCTTCATACATATTTCGATGATAATGGAATGGAACGGTCATATATATTTTTTTTTATTGGAAGAGAAGAGCTTTTTTGTTCACATAATCAAACGCTTTGCTGAGATCCAAAATCATGCGTAGATATAATTCTTAGTTTTCAACATTTTATTTACCAGTGCTTTTAGAGTGAATATGTGATCAGTAGTCCTGCAACTTTTTCTAAAAATTATCTGAAAGGTTTTGTGTTTTCAGTCTTTTCAGTCTAAAAGTTAAGTTTGTAACCGTTGTTCATTAGCATTATATTTATGGACGCATTTTCTGTGGAGTTTACTAGTTTACATATATTCTTTTTAAACTCTTTGATATAAACGTGTTATTATCCGAAGGAAATTTTGTTCACATGAAACTGTTACCCGTAAGACGTTATTCCACCTGCGTTTTTCTCTACATTAAATAGTTTCCTGACTTCAAAGGTGATACAAAGTTTTGGGAAAGTTTGAAAATTGGGTGGATAGTGATTCTTTAAAATGTTGATATATTTGGATGCCCCTGTGTATGTCTTATAAGCACTAAAAAATTAAGCCTCTAAAACACTTCTGCTTTTGAGAAAAATTGAATATAACAATTTTCCGGTGCTCCCGGTAAATTGTGATACATTTCAAATAGCGCCTACGGCCGTACAATGGTAGCTGCGACCATGAAAATCTCAGAATATGTAGCTGTGATATATATTGAATTGAATTAAATTGAATTGATAATGGTTTTATTGAGAATAAAAGAACAACAATGCATCGCGGCCTACAAGGCCGAATTGGGCAATGTTTTACAAATGTAAAATCCAATATATAAAAACATTCATATTAAATGACATCAGATTTATTAACTGAACTTGAATGAGTAAATTGTTAAAAATAATATTCAAGTTTAACATTCTTATTTATTATTATTATCTGGTCTCCCTAACTCATTTTTATATAAAAAGGAGATGAAGAAAAGTGAAGAAGAACATGATGGTGGTGTAGAGTAAAGAAAGCATAACAAGAGGATGGTAAGATTAAGAAGAGGATGAAGAGGGGGAAGAAGAGAAAAGTAGAAGAGAAGGAGGAAGAAGAAGAAGAAGATTCAAGTGGAGATAATAAGACTGTGGACAGAGGGTAGTGCGAATAGTAACACTACCATAATTACACATTATGAAACTACTAATGATAGAGGCGAAGTTATGTAGAAAATAAATACTTATCTTATGTTGCGTCACATGGTTTTTAAACCTCGGGCCATACTCTCGCAAACAATGCCTCCTGTTCATCCAAGAGTGAACACATACCACACAAAAATGATACCAAATGATTTGAGATAAATCACTTTTTCATAAGATGTACAATAATTTACTGTTTATAAATGATTTTTTAAAATAATTATACATCTTCTAGGTGTCAACGTTGTTTTTGACTCACAAGGTATATTTAATTTTCTTACAACCAAATTTGCCCTTTAGTCTGGTGCCGGGCAATACATTAAAAAGTAATCATGAGTATACGTATAGACGTTTAGTATATAAATAACTAACGGCGGGGGGGGGGGGGGGGAGTATGAAAACGTTTGCATGAACGTATTCTTTATGTTATCGATTGTTTTTGTATTTGATATATTTCAAGAGCAAAGGCGACATTATAATTGGCGATTACAGTTTCAAATTACGTGATTATTGCATCGCAATCTCATCTTACTTACATGTACAGTATCCACATACAAAGATATATCAAACATATGTCTAGTTTGTCTATTTTCGTCTGTTTGACCTCTATGAATAGATTTTTTGTATTTCCAGTATATGCTGAATTCTCTATTCTGCCGTTATTACGATCTTTACCATTAACACGATTAAAAAAGCTGTTTAATAAGGATTTTCTTATTTTCATAATTCAATTCAATTCAATTCAATTCGTTTTATTAAACCATTTAAAATCAATAACAGTATAGAAATTATGTGTGTATGAATATTATTGATACATTGTAAATGGTCAGGGTGCCCCTAAAAGCCAAGGCTTGCTTAATGGGGCCCCCAATGCATAAAGAAATAAACATAGCATAAATATGAGATGCAAACAAACTTTAAAACATTAAGCACTAAACATACAGGTAAAGGGGAAAAGGAAAAGGCGAAATAAGAAAACGTAGGGAGGAGAGATGAAATTACATGTTTATTTGACATAGGTAGTTATTATTGAACGTTTGAGTTTTGTTTTAAATAAAGTAACATTAGTGCTGGAGATTACATCAGAAGGGAGGGAATTCCATATTCGAGGGCCAGCAGATTTCAATGCAATACAAGTTGATTGATTATGTGCTAATGGAAAATGGAATTTGGAGTGGGAACGGGTATTATATTGATGGTAGTCTTTATTATACTGAAATAGATTTGTTATATTAAGAGGTGCTAAATTATGTTTCACGTAATACATCAGGATCGCACTTTGGATTTCATGAATATCAAAAATTGTCAATGTGTTTAATCTTGCAAATATTGGGCGTGACGGAGCTAAGTAAGGGGAATTTGAACATATGCGTAAAGCCTTGTTTTGCAGTCTATGTATAGGGGTCAATTTAGTTGTTCCATAACTTGCCCAAGTAATATTACCATAATTAATATAGGGAAGTATTAACGAATTGTAAAGAACTAACGGGTGCTTTTGCGTAAGGGTACTACGTAATTTAGATAGTATACCTACGTTCTTTGACATCTTATTACTTATAAAAAAACGGTGGTTCTTAAATGATAGATTATTATCAAGTATAAATCCTAGGAATTTGACAGAGTTGTTTTTTATTTTTTTATTTTTTTATTTGTGTGTTTATTAAATTTTCAATCATATAAAAATTACATATTTACAAGTCATTGGTAATAATTAGACAAACAAAAAACCAATATGTATAAGAACAACTAACAATAATGAAAGGACAAGAACGTTATAAAAAAAAAACCATTATAGTAAAAAAAAAAATACACTGTACACATATAAATCATAGTTTGAACTCCAGTGCATAAAGGGGAGTGAGGGGGCACAGGAATGAAAGTTAAATCAACATGAGTATCATAAGTCAAATCGCCATTTCTTAAAATGCGAAACAAGCTTGTTCCTTTTTTTCGCTGAGAAATATTCAATATCTTTTTGTTTCTTTATAAAACTCTTAAAAAGATCAATACTTGGTAAATCCCCCTTAAATTTACAAATATAAATATAGTATTTTGCCACTAACAAGAGATATGTAATGAATCTGTCTGATGAAAAGCCAAAAAGTTTTTTAAAATTGGTAAGGTTAAAATTATTAATAGGTTTTTTTATTATGTTTAACAAATATGTCCATATCGGGGTAACCTTTTCACAATCACAAAACAAATGAGTAATTGATTCCTCCTGGTTATCACAAAATACGCAATTTGGTGAATCTTTTCTTTTAATTTTATACAAAAAGGCATTTAAAGCTATAGTATTATGGAAAATTTTAAAATAGAAAGAACGCAATCTAGTTTCAATTGTACAAGTGAAATTAGTCTTGTGTACCTCTTCCCAAATGATATCATCCGGGACTGTTATTTTACTATTCCAATATTCATATCTCTTGTCAAGCGGATAGGAAACGTTTATTATTCTATAAGCATGCTTGGGAACTTTTTTGCGGCTTTTAATTCAGTAACCAAGGAATCATGAATATCCAAATTATACCAACATACAGTTTCTAACCATTCACTGGGAATATTTCTCATTAAAAAATTGAATTTTCTTCTATCTGTCTGAGGAATGCCAAAATCTAATATCAATTCTTCAAATAATTTATAACCAGGGAAGGGAGGGTTCAACAGATCAGAAATCGCCAAGATGTTCTTATCAAACCAGGTTTCATAATAAAAATGATTTTTGGATTTCGAACGAATTAATCTATTAAACCACAATAATTGACAAGCCCCAATCTCAGAATATTTACAATCATAAGTTTCTAAAGTTGCATGTTCTCTATAGATATACCAGGTACGTAAAGAATCCGCCACTTGAGAGTTACTCAAAGATTGTAAGACTGATTCTGGGGCATATGATTTCCAAAGAATATAGGGATCTCTATAAAACTTTTCCAAGGCTGATAGTTCAATTGTCTTCCAAACAGATTAATAATTTTCATCAAATAAATACTTGACCCATGTCATTTTTTGAGCAAGAGCATATGCTGATGGATCAATCATTTTGAGACCACACTGAAGATAATCATTGTACAAGATTTTTCTTTTAACTCTATCTTTACCACCACTCCAAATAAATTAAAAAAACAAACTATTTAACTCATTAAAAAACTTCTGAGGTATTTTTATACTAAGAACAGAAAAAAGATATAATAATTGTGGAAGAACAAGGGACTTAATTACACATACTTTACCAATTAAAGAAAGGTTTCTCATTCGCCAGCAATTTATAGTCTGTTTCATTCGTTTTAATTTTTCTTTATAATTAAGATCGAATATCAAACCCAAATTCAGTGAAAAATTAACTCCCAAAGATTTAAATTGAGAGATCTTCCATGTTATACCCTGGTTTCTCAATGGAAAATCTTGACATCCTCTCTTAGATCCGATCCAAATTGCCTCTGTTTTAGCTACATTAATCTTACAACCAGAACATCTACCAAATATATTCAAAATATCAAACAGTGTTTTAAAGGAATCTTCAGACCCATCTACAAAGCAGACAGAATCGTCAGCGAATAAAGAAATCTTTACTTCTTGGTTATTGATTTTTATGCCCTTAAGCTGTTCATTTTGTCTAACTGATAACGCCAAAATCTCAATAACAAACAAAAAAAGATATGGAGAAATAGGACAACCTTGAAAAATACCTCTTTGCATAGAAATGCGATCCGTTAAAAAACCATTGTTCATTACATATGTTTTTCGTTCAGAATATAGGGTCTTTATCCATCCGATAAATTTATCACCGAAATTAAACTGTTTTAATGTCTGGAACAAAAAATTATGATCAACACTATCAAAAGCCTTCTCAATATCGAGTAATATTATAGCTCCAGGAACTTCATTAGTTTGAGTATATTCAATAATATCAAGTATTAATCGAATATTATGACTTATATTTCTGCCTTTTAAAAAAACAGATTGATCTGGGTGAATAACTGTATGCATAAAGCGTTTTATGCGATCTGCAAAGCACTTTGCTAATATTTTATAAACAACAGTCAAAAGGGTTATAGGGCGATAATTCTTAATCAACAAGTGGTCTTTATCCTTCTTTGGGAGAAGAGTAATAACACCATTTCTTTGTGATACAGACATCATCCCGTTTTGTAAAGAAAAATTAAAAGAATTCATCAACATATCACCTATATCAGACCAAAAGGTTATATAAAATTCAATGGGAAGTCCATCAAATCCGGGAGTTTTATTCATATTCATGGATTTCATGACATCAAATATTTCTCGTTTTGAGAGAGGCTTTTCCAGTATGTTCTTTTCATCATCGCTTAATTTCAAAATATCCAAGTCATTAAACAAATCTTGATTAACATTTTCATTTGTCATATACTGACAGTCAGGATTGGAATACAACTTACTGTAAAATTTGTGTATTTCACTTAATATCTTATCTGGGTCAGAGGTTAAGTTTCCTTCGTGATCTGTTATTCTACTAATTGTCTTCCTTTGCCAGGCTCTATTTTCAAGATTACAAACATATTTTGAACTCTTCTCTCCTTCTTCTAACCACCTTACCCTAGATCTTATTATCAAACCTTTAGTCTCAAAGTCATAAATTTTATTTAATTGGTCTTGTAGCTCTTCAAGTTTTAATAAAAGAGGTTTATTTTTAGAAACATCACTGCTTAATTGTATTTTTATTTTGTCAATCTCTTTCATGAGTAAATCTTTTTCTTTGTTTCTTTCCTTTTTTTTCCTAGCAGAATATGCAATACTAGATCCAGTTAAAACACATTTAAGGGCATCCCACTGAGTATTAGGGTTACAGTCAGACTCTTTATGAATTTCTTTGAACTCTACTATTTTTTCCTTAATCAATTTGATAAAGTCTGGATCATGATGTAAATAGTGACAATTAAGCTTCCAATAGCCTTTCCCTCTTAAAGGAAGATTATCTTTAAATTGGACTGATACTACTGAATGATCAGATTGGATACCTGGATAAATTTTAGATTTAACACAATTACTTATAAAGTTACTGGAAACTAAAATATAATCAAGTCTTGATAAAACTTGAGGATTTTTTTGGTGCCTTGTGTATTGTCTTGATGTTGGGTGAAAATGTCGCCAAACATCAACCAAATTGTATTCTTCAATAATAACTGAAAGCATATTACTAACCCTAATATTAGAATGGCGTTGTCTAGTGCCTTGATAATCCAAGGGCCCAATCACTGCATTAAAATCTCCACCAATGATTAAAGCAGAATTATCAAATTTGTCAATTTCAGCAAACACTTCCAATAAAAAATCTGGGTCATCATTATTTGGGGCATAAATATTAACTAGGGTCCCCAACATATCATTGAGAATAAGATTTAATATTAGAAATCTACCATTTGGATCATAAAATAAAAACTTTACTTTAACTGAAACAGAGTTTCTTATAAGTATTGCTACACCACGACTGTTTGAAGAGTAACTTGCAAACCAACATAATTCACCACATTGTAATTTCCAAATTTTTTCATCATTCTTATCAGAGTGGGTTTCCTGTAGAAATATAATGTCACTTTCAATGTTTCTTAAATAATGGAAGACTTTTCTTCTTTTGACATGATCCTGTAAACCCCTACAATTGAAGGTGCTCACTTTTACTATCATTCTTTTGAAAAGTTATCATTATGAGAGTACCAGCCTTTGTAATAGGTTAAGAGTACAGTGCACTGGACATACTGGAATGTATATACATGTAAGCATATAATCTTCATATTGATACAGGTTAATATAATGGTTTGGAATGCAGTAACAAAAATAGATTTATAACATATTTTCTTGTCACAAAGATGTAAGCAAAATAGAATAAAATACAAAAACAAAAAAAAACAATAATAAAAATGAAATATACCAAAACATTAGAGGCAAAAATCGCTGGGCGCAGATGCACAAAAACATCAAGACTTCAAATAAAAAAACAGTCTTGACAAGTGCAAAAATAACAACCAACACATCAGTAGAAAACAAAGAGATATTAGACAGTGCATAGAGGCACCAAATCTTGCAAATTTGATAGAATTGTAACAAACATATATATTTGACCCCCCCCCCCCCCCCCCCGGGTATATCAGGTACATGTAAATACGTGTAGTAGATGATTTACAGAGACACATACAGTGTATCTACTATCAGGTTTCTAAAAGACAACAAACGTCAACTGTCAAAAGTAAAGAATTAAAGTGAGCATGAAAAGTAGTATTTTCAATGATCAAAGTTGGCTGATGGCAATATCATGTTGTCCTTGATTAAGCAAAGATAAGCTTTCCATCCTTGTTCCTGTATGCCAATTTCGCCGGATACAAGAAAAACGGCTTCTTGCCTTCGTCCTTAAGTTGCTTCAATGCACCCATCTTCTCTTTTCTCATCTGGAGTACACGACGAGAGAAGTCTTCCGAGACAAACACCTTCCCATCCCGGAATCTGCTCTGAACTGCTTTAAGCTTGGCGACACATGCCTTGCGTACCTTTTCCTTAGAGGCATAAGTTGAAAAAGCGACGTGGATGATCCTTGGCCTCATTGCTGCTCCATCTCTCTGGTCTCTAATTACGGTGGGGTGCGATGACACCGCTCAATGGCATAATCGTTCTGGGGAAAACCAACAAAATCACTGAAGAATGCTCTCACTGTTTCATAACAGTTTTCCTTGGGGACTTCAGAGACTCCATGCAACACAAGGTTGCTTCGCCTGGCTCGGTTTTCCAGATCATCTAATTTCATTAGAATTTCTTTCTTCTCCTCCTTCAGCTTTTTAACTTCGCTTTCTACCTCATCCATCTGGATACAGCAAGCATCAATCTTTTCTTCGTTTTCTTCAGTTTTCAAAGAAATTTCTTCTAATCTATTTATTACCAAAGATTCAATCCGCTCTTCCAGCTTGTAAAACTTCTCCAAAAATTGTGCGAACCACACAGGCGGGGGTGAAGCGTCCCCGCCGCCGTATGCAGCGGCCTGCGAATCCGTCGACATATCATCGGTGCTAGCCTTCTTCTGGGGAGGTGATTTCGCTTTTTGTGGGGAGTCGAGCTTTCTTTTGGGTCCCATAATAGTAATTTGTTTGTTCTTGTATAATATAGTGACAATTCTACTCACTGTTTGATACACTTGAACTTCTCTCCAGCAAGATTTGGGAAAAACTACGAAGAGTTTAGTCAGAAATCATGTTTCTTGCACAACAGACAAGGGCGCCCTCCGAATTTGACAGAGTTAACAAAATCTAAAGTAACATCTTACATTTTTATACAAAAATCTAAAGAATTGTGTGATACATGAGGTTTACTAAAATACATAACATAAGTTTTCTCATAATTAACAATCAGTTTGTTAGCATCAAACCAATCGGCTATTTCACATAATGCATTATTGGTTTTTTCTAACAAAAAATGAAATTGCTATGGATTGAAATGATAGTTGTGTGGTCTGCAAATAAAACATACTCAAATAAAGAAGACACTGTACATAAATCATTAATATAAATTAGGAAGAGGAGCGGGCCAAGTATGGAGCCTTGGGGGACACCATACTGGGCTGTCGAGTATTGGGAATTATAATTATTAAATGAAGTATAGTTACGTCGATCAAGTAAGTAGCTCTGGAACCATTCCCACACTGCTCCCCTGATACCATAATGGGATAATTTATATAAAAGTATGTTGTGGTCTATGAGGTCGAAGGCTTTTGACAAGTCTAGAAATATACCAAATGAGTGAAAATTATTATGAATATTAGTTAAAAGAGTGTTATTTAAATCAATTAATGCATGTTCACACGAATGTCCTGCCCTGAAGCCATATTGACAATTATTTAATATTTTATTTCTATCCAAATAAGAAATGAGTCTTTTATAAACTATTTTTTTTAGGATTTTGGAAAAACATGGTAATAATGTAATGGGTGGATAATTGGAAAAATAAGTGTTTATCGCCTTTTTAACAATTTTGATGATTTCGAATTCATTGGTTGGATAAAAATACATTGAAGTTTAACATGGATTTTTAAGGTAGTGGCTAAATTGTTTTCTAGAATTATGACGAATTTGTTTTAAGGTATTTGCAGCAATATTAGAAAAGAAATGGTTAAATCATTTACTATATCTTCATTTTTGTATACTTTTACATTATTTTTCATAAAATATATGGAAAGGTTTTTATTGTTTTGTTTACACATTAGATTGTTTATAATTTGCCAAACTTTCTAAGGTTATGCTTGTTCTTCGTTAACCAGTCACAAACTACTATTATTTAACTATATACGTAAAGAAGCAAAATCAAAGACAAAATAAAGTAATGTAAAAAGGAATAAGGATTAAAAAAAGATTATAAGTAAACCACTTAAAGTCTACGCCGAATGTAAAAGTTCATTCAGTCACTATCCAATGAAACAGACTAGAGTTCGAAGACCAGCATGTGCATTATGACGCCCACATAGCGTTCAATCCCTTTGTATGGCATGGGTGAATGGTCCTGTTCAGTATGCACACAGCAAACGAAAGATAATGACGTGTACTAAAGATTTGGCCAATTAAAACTGCTTAGGAAC